>QXVZ01032917.1:10654-217779 GCA_008931825.1 Phallusia fumigata
AAAAAGCCCCCCCCCCCCCAATAATTTCAATGGATTTGCGCCAGTGACGAAAGCAAAATTACGCTTGCATCTAATACGGTGTGAGACGCAAATAACAAACACACAATGCCCAAAACAGTAAGTTCACTCGCCCAAGTTTATTTACACACATTTCCTCACAAGTTTACAAATATAAACAGTAACTTGGATAAAAATGTTGATTACATTATGGGCCGAATTTTTATTTCCGATCTTTTTCGTGATAGAGGTCTCCACCAATTCCCTGTGTGGTTAGTTGTTTCCTTGTTAACATATTTTCCATTTAAATTTGAAGTATGGCAACTTTTGTACCACCAAGCTCCATTCCAAGCCACTGCACAGTTTGAACCATATTGATCATGATCTTGATCTTTGGTAGTGAATGGCATCTGATTGTGGTAGACCAACATTTCCCCTAATCAGAATTTTTTTAATGAAATGTGAACATCTAATTTTTGTCAGCCTCAAAACCAAACATACCTGCATTACCACTGTATCCTCCTACAGTCAAGCGGTAAAACGTTTCAGCAGATCCAATGCTGAAGTTGCTGTTGATAAAAAGATTTGTATGTAAATTTTCAGAAGGCAAAAAAACACGTTACGTATAACTAACTTTGTCACCTTGTGTTCTGAAAACAAACCAACAAGCGTTTGTTTTCTATTTCCGATAATCGAAACACGCTTGACTTTTTATGTATATTTTAGGATTGTTGACTTAAAGTTGTAATCTTTACATGTACAAAGACATGTGTAAGATTGGTAAAGCCCAACAGATTTTAATGAGTTAGGGGAATGCCACACAAATGTTTGCCTAGATAAACAAAAGATGGCGATTGGGGATTTAACATGCCGTTAAGTAAAAGGCAACTGCAAATTTTTTCATAGTTTTGTTCGACATATGCTAGATTGTGTTTTATACACTAATATTTCATTCACCTGTATTTCGCAAATACTTTAGTTGAATCAAAATTTTCCAAGTCAATCCGAAGTTCGTGAGGTTTCCAAGCTGTAAGTTTGTGCATCAACTGCAAACCTGTAAAAATCTCCATTCAATTAATAGGTAACGTTTTACGTACGCAGAGTTCGAGGCGCTTGGTAAGGGCTATTATATGACCGCATTTAGCATGAGTTGAAAGTCGAAAACATTAAATTTCCTATATAATAGAAAAAATCCAAATAAAACCTAAAAATGTTCGCTTATTTACCGATCCAAAACTCTTCATTCAGTGAGCCAAATCCTCTTTCATACTCATCCCAACCTTTGTAGAAATCAGTTGAACCGTCGTATCGTTTCTGTACGATCTACATTTTTTTGGACAAACAAAGCATCAAACAAGATGAAAAATATCTTACTTGTTCCGTAAAGATACATTAAACTATTAAACATGATTAATTTACTAATCGAATTTAATTGAAACAAATTAACTCACCAACCAGCCTCCGCCGTCCGTTTCCATGTCACAGTATCCCTGATACACATGCGATAAATGTAGTGAATATACGCCACTTGTGGTGAAACCCTTGTTTTTTGCATCCTTGCAACTTGTCGGCTGCATACGAGCAATGGTTTCTGCACAAACCCAACAAAAATGAATTAAACAACTTGTAACAATTAAGGCAAAATATTCAACTTACCCAAAGCGCTTTCAAGATTGTTTTCCAGTAATTCCACTTTTGCTTCTATCTTGTTGAAAGCATCTTCCCAAGTATCATTTGCTCCTCGTTCTCCTTTGACTCCCTGCAAACCACGAGGTCCGGTCATCCCTGGAGGACCTTGTTTTCCTGGAGGACCAACTGGACCTGGTATCGGAGTTTCATTGTTACCTCCACAAGTAAGGATCACCTGATTTGCTCCCTGACATGAAGATGAAGCAAGCAAACAAGACACAAAAAATACAACAAAAACTGACCCAAATGCATCCATTTTTGTCTGTTATAAATATTATGCTTGCATTGTTATTTTGCAAGGTGAAACTGGTTTTCGAAATGGTCTGTAAGTTCAAGAACTATGTCCGACGATTTTTTTTTGTTTAGTATGGTTTGCAATGACAACATTGATTTTGAAAACCACGTTTTTTTAGTCGGTGCTTTAGCAAAACCTAAAACAAAATTTGAACAAAAACGAAAATGACCCCTCCGGTTTCTTCATAACTCTAAATTTATTGAGTCTTTTGAAAAGTTATGCCGATAGAAAAAGAACAACAACAACTTTCCGGTTTTAATTGCCAAAATGCGCACCACATATGTATTAACCAAAATTAGTTTTGCTTTCAACCGGAGTAAATTAAGTCATCCGTACATATTGTGCTCCGGTTTTGGCAAATTCCTTAAACACAAGCAAACACCAAAAATTATTAGCATCCTCATTGTCTGTTACTTTGCTCTGAACACTAAACGCCAAACCATTTTTCATTCAATTATATACTGCTGCTTTTTGCCGAACTTGTTTGTTTTAAGTATGCCTGGAGTAAGAATGTCTCAAACAGCCGCAATTGACGTCAGATGGCGCAATATATTTTAGAATAACATTTTTGAGGATGCCGCATTTGACGTCAGGTGGCGCAATTAATTTTGTGTTTACACTTTTCAGTAAGCCACACTTGACGTCAGATAGCGCAATAATTGTGGATTAACATTCTTTGGTAATGCCACGTCGGGCGAACACTTGGTCGAATGGTCTGAGACGCTTGACTCGGGATCAACCCGGGTTCGAACTTGTTGAAAAAATCCACTTTGGCGCCTAGTAAGGCAATGCATTTTCGTACACATGCGAAAATGACGCAGTTTGGCGGTTTGTTATTTGCAGTAAATATGTAAAACGTTTCTTTCGCTTGTTGTTTCGATTAGAAGGCGCTATTGTTAAATTTGAAACATTTATTACGCTTTGGGTCATATTTGCTTGAACAAAACAGTCTTTAAACCCAGTCCCCCCCAAAAAAAATCAGTTTCGACATTTTTTTGCTTCATTCGGAACAATTGGAAGTGATTTTACGTTCAGGTTTGGAAACAATTTTTGCTCTACTTGAAACGTGTTTTGTTCCGGCTAATTTTAACGACTCCAGTCGCCCATACACTTGCCTCATTACTAAAAGCGTCATTTAGTATGTTGGTCTTAGCAATCATCGTTTTTGTACCTGGTTGCCTATGTGTATCCGTGTATTGCAATGTTTAGACTTATGTAGATCTACGGGCAATATTGTAGCCAGCTGTTCCCCATGAAACCGAAGATGTCACGTTTTAGTTGTTCATCGTTGGTAAAAGCCTTACACTAACTTACTTGTACTTCACGCAAAACATTTCTGGCTTAAGAATGTATGTTAACTACATCGGGCAGATACATATTGCGAAATATATACATGTTGTGAAAATACTAACTGTTGGATTCAACAAGAAGAACATGATATTATGACAGCTAATATGCTGTATTAATATTAAATGCTTTATAATGGAGTCTTATTTGAAAAGTAACATATTAAAAACAAAGAATGACTCAAAGCTAGAAAGGTAAACCATAGATCCAAAAGCAAAAAATCATGCGTGTAAAATTTACACTGTAAATGTTTGTAAATACGCGGTTAGGTGCAAAAACATAATGTTTTTACATCTTTATCGCCAATTTGTCTAGCAGGGCTCCTGTAATAGTTCCGACCATGCTGTCAATATAATTACAATCAAAACATTTAGTAAAAAAGGATTGTTGTGGTACACATACTGTTACACACTGGTATCACAAAAAGGGAAATAGTTTCGTGCCGGTATAACGTGTGAATTATTTTCAACTTTTGGTGAACATTTAAGCATTTAAACAGATTTTTTGAAAAACTAAACCCTTTGCTCCTGGTTTAATTTACTTTGCGCATTTTTATTTCCACTCTTTTCAGTGTGAAGCCGAAACTATATGCATTCCACACAATACATTGCCAACTACTTCATTATCTCGATCTTTTGTTGAAATGGATTTCCGTTGTGGTACTCGGATTGACTATCGCCTGATGAACCCAAGAGACATTAAAGCAGGGCTGGCGTCGTATTAAAACAAGTACCCAGATTTGTTTTCTTACTTCTCGGGGTTTTAAAAACCTAAAATGCACGAGGTAAACCACACAAAAATACTGATGACAATCAAATAACATGGAAATTTGTTTGAATGTTGGGAAAAGGGACAAAGGTGTTTCAACAGTTACAAACTATATACAATTAGTACGAATCCAAATTTTGTTCAGATTATGGGTCTGATTTTTATTTCCGATCGTTTGCGTGATACAGGACGCCATTTATTTGACGAGCCGTCCGTTGTTTCTCGGTTAAAGTATTTGCCGTTTAAATTTGATTCGTGACAACTTTTGTACCACCAAGCTCCTATATACTCCACTGCACAATTTGAAGTGGAGCGTTGATCGTGATCTTGATCTTTGGTAGTAAATGGCATCCGATTGTGATACGTCAATCGATCAACTAATAAATTGAAAACAGTTAAAAACATCGTAAACACCAACTCGATGCAACAGTTTTTTCTGAGTTGCAAAGATCTGGCTTTTCGACTGATATGAATTCCAACATACCTACATTACCACTGTATTCTCCAACAGTCAAACGATAAAACGTTTCAGCAGATCCAATGCTAAATGTGCTGTCAATAAAAAAAAAAACTCGCATGAAATATTACTATTACTTGGGAAAACACAGTATACTTGCAACATAAACTTTTGCCATGTACTCGTACTGAGTAATACGAAACCACAAAGCAGATATAGGATTTTCGAACGTTAGCTTTTCTCAGCTGTCCTAGCAAGATTGTATTTTTAAGGATCGATTTAAAAGTTGTAATCTTTACATGTACAAAGACATGTGTAGGTTTGGTGAAGCCGAACAGATTTTAATGAGTTAGGGGAATGCCACACAAATGTTTGCCTAGATAAACAAAATATGGCGATTGGGAATTTAACATGCTGTTAAGTAAAAGGCAACTGCAAATTTTTTCATAGTTTTGTTTAACACATGCTAGATTGTGTTTTACACACCACTATTTCATTCACCTGTATTTTGCAAATACTTTAGTTGAATCAAAATTTTCCAAGTCAATCCGAAGTTCGTGAGGTTTCCAAGCTGTAAGATTGTGCATCAACTGCAAACCTGTAAAAATCTCCATTCAATTAAGGTAACGTTTTACGTACGCAGAGTTCGAGGCGCTTGGTAAGGGCTATTATATGACCGCATTTAGCATGAGTTGAAAGTCGAAAACATTAAATTTCCTATATAATAGAAAAAATCCAAACAAAACCTTAAAAATGTTTAAAACAAAGTATTTTGAATTATCGCTTATTTACCGATCCAAAACTCTTCATTCAGTGAGCCAAATCCTCTTTCATATTCATCCCAACCTCGGAAGAAATCAGTTGAACCGTCGTATCGTTTCTGTACGATCTACATTTTTTTGGACAAACAAAGCATCAAACAAGATGAAAAATATATTACTTGTTCCGTAAAGTTACATTAAACTATTTAAGTGTGGTTTATTACTGATCGATTTTAACTGAAACAAATTCACTCACCAACCAGCCTCCGCCGTCCGTTTCCATGTCACAATATCCCTGATACACGTTGAGTGGATTTAGTGAATATACGCCACTTGTGGTGAAACCTTTGTTTTTTGCATCCTTGCAACTTGTCGGCTGCATACGAGCAATGGTTTCTGCCCAAACCCAACAAAAATGAATTAAACAACTTGTAACAAGGTAAAATATTCAACTTACCCCAAGCGCTTTCAAGATTATTTTCCAACAATTCTACTTTTGCTTCCATCCTGTTGAAAGCATCTTCCCAAGTATCATTTGCTCCTCGTTCTCCTTTGACTCCATGCAAACCACGGGGTCCAGTCATCCCTGGAGGACCTCTTTTTCCTGGAGGACCGGCTGGACCTGGTATCGGAGTTTCATTGTTACCTCCACAAGTAAGGATCACTTGGTTTGCGCCTTGACATGAATATGCAGGAAGTAAACAAGCCACAAAATATGTTACAAAGATTGATCGAAAATTATCCATCTATGATAAGTGACAAACATCATGTTTGCTATTGTAAATTCCCAATGTGAATGTGTGTTATTAAGCTGTTCGAAAGGCCAATAATCAAATGAAGTTGATTTTCGTCACGGAACTTACTCAACTGGTAAAACTACGATATTTGTGGTTGTAGCAAAACGTTGTTGATTCTAATGAACCACAATTTTACCTACACTTCCAGCGCCGAATGCCTCTTTTATCTGACGACAGAAACGCAATCCCATGGTGGTAAACACTAGTTCTAACTGAAAATTTTTAGTTAAGCTGCGTGGTGCAAAATTGTTATCCAGTTTTGACGCCATTACCGACCGACAACATTGGAAAAGTTTTGGTTTAAATGAAGTTTTTTTTTTTGTGAGGCGCCTTCTCTTTCCAACCGATGACACACCTGACAAAAAGCTTATCTAATAATCTTTGGTCTGCAAAAACAACGCTGGCAATCTTATATGCTTCCCAAAGCTTACATTTAATCAATAATTATGATTGCGAAAAAATCAACAATCGTAGCCTATTTTTGAAAAAGAATCCACGCTGGTTACGCGTTCTGACTTTTGTTCACTGTAAAATACTCTTTTTCTCTTTCTCCATTTCACGCAAAAGCGACCTAGAAAAGCCTTAATCGCAGTGTTGCCCTTTGAGTTCAGATTTTAAGGTGGCCAAATTTCATCTAAATTTTACCTCGCCTATCGTGAATTGCTATCGTGAGTTGATACGTGTGAGAGTGTTTTCCTGAATCATTTTTACAAGCACCAAAATATGCTAACGGATTGCTAGCTGGTACCTGTCATTCTTTCTGAATTGGTTTTGTTGGCACGAAAATATGCAAACGGATTGCTAGTTGGTACCTGTCATTCATTCTGAATTAGTTTTGTTGGCACGAAAATATGCAAACGGATTGCTAGTTGGTACCTGTCATTCATTCTGAATTAGTTTGGTTGGCACCTAAATTAAGCAAGTGGATTGCTACTTGGTACCTGCCATTGTCTCTAATTCAGTTTTAGTGGCACCTAAATTAAGCAAGTGGATTACAAGTTGGTACTTGCCATTGGTTCCGAATCAGGTGAACAGGGACCAAAATTAAGCAAGTGAATTTCTATTGATACTGTCAGTGTTTCGTGAACTAGTATCGCAGGCCCTAGGTCCCCGGAAAAATCTCCCTCTATAGGGGCAAACTAGTTGTTGTTGTTTTTAAAAAAATAACATAACAAATCATTTTTGGGGGGTCTTTAGGACTCTTACGTATAGTCTTATAGCTTTCGGCGAATCCAAAACCGACCAACTCTTCAGTTGCGTTGGCCCGTCATACACATGGGCAGTAAAGAGCCGCTGGATATATGCCTGTCAGTGTTTTCCAATTAGTTTCTCCAGCGCCAAAAATATGCAACCAGTGCGTGTATGTACTACTAAGCAGCAATTTGTCACATTTTTATTAAGATAGTTTGCGCACTTCTGGCATGCCCTACGAAGAAGGCCGCCATACGCAACGAAGCAAAAATCTTAAACCAATGCGTTATGCCTAGGGTTTCAAAAATACAATACACGTAAAATACATAAAAAATACATCAAAGTACATGTATTTTTTACTGTAAATAAAGCAAGCATCTGATAGACACGCCGAGTTTTTGCCCGTAGGCCAGTGGTTCCCAGACGAGGGTCGCAAGGATGCTTCTGAGAGTCACGGAATGATATAAAGCAAGGCAATAACGTATACAAATGAGGGCTTTTAAGGTACAGCCTACTGCGAATTTTAGAGTCCTGTTTATTCTTTTCAATCAGTGTACAGTGATTATGTATAATACCTTACTTGCAATGACCGCTTACACTCTTCTACAGATGAGTAATGCATGGCTAAAGTGAAATAAAAGTGGAATGTACCAAAATATTGAGTTTTAAAAAATACAAAAAGTACATGTCTCAATTGTATTTTACGCACAACAAAAAATACCGTATTTTTTAAACCCCAGTTATGCTGGAGCAACGCCTGAATGCGTTATGCTCACAATGAGTCTACCGTCGAGACACCTTCCTCACCGGTTGATCTTTTTTGTGTTATTTTTTCATTTTTCTGATTTGGTGACTTCAACTTGGGTCAACCATCGGGTTTTACGACCCATAAATTGAATTTCAGAACAATAACTTTTCCGACACATTTTTATGGTTCCGGTTGAGTAATCTGTGTTTACTCGACCGTTCCATCAGCTGATAAGCAAAGAGTAAACAAAGCCTTCGCCTGCTGCTTAACTGTCGTATAACGTAAAATTTACAACGCTTTCTAAACATGAGTTGTTGTTGCTAAAAGCAATGGCTATGACTACTATGCGAAAGTAAAGCAAGCCATTAAGTTAAAAAAAAATAACTGATAATATTTTAATTACAATAAAGTGTTGGTCTGTGTGAAATTTTACCATTTTTAAGAAATGTTTTTGCGAAATTTAAGTTTTTTACCCTGCAGCCATGTTGTTGTTAATGTTAAAAATCACATATTTTAATGTTTTTATATTTTATGGTAAGTTGTGATAAACTTTTAAACATTAAACATTAGAGTTTCAAGATTGCTGGAAGCTTTTGCAAAGGTATGGCTGTAGACTATAACAAATGTAAATTTGGAAAAACAGCGATGAGTTTTAGGGTCAGCTCACTGTATATTTTTAAGTGCATATATCGTATTTGTTAGGAATATTCTGATATGTTTCCGGTTTGCTAGAACAAATGTAATTATGTTTGAATAGCCTAAAAAATTATTGGTTAAAATTTCAGAGTCCTGTCATTTTTAGTTTTCTAGATATTGCATTGTGTGCCAGTTTTTGTAGTGGAATACACTGTGGGGTGATCTCATTGGTGATCTACTTTTTAGTGGCGAATACTGACTCATTGCTTGACTGCTTAATTGATATCCTATATAGCCTATGATATCCTATATTTTTTATGCAGTGTGTGCCTGGTCAGGATAATGCCTGACCCCGTATGTGTTGATGTTGTTGTAATTGGTGCTGGAATATCTGGACTTGCAGCTGCACATGAATTACAGCAACTGACAAGTGAAAAATTGGATGTTATTGTTTTGGAAGCCAAAGGTATACTTTTTTGTATGCTTGCCTTAGACATATTTAGATCTATGGCATTTTTCATTGATGGCATTTTAAAACATTTTTTAACAGACAGAATTGGAGGTAGACTTTGTAGTAAAACCTTACCTTCAGCCAATGGAACAGACAAATGGGACTTAGGGGGGCAATGGGTTTCAAGGTGAGCAGAAAAGAGCAGTATTTTGCATCTTTAATGTCAAATAAATGTTACTTGTCAATTTAAGTTCCCAAGTATATGTACTCCAACTTCTGGAAGAATTTGGTCTTGGAACATTCTCACAGTATTCTCACGGAGAAAAAAAACTGCTGATGTACAATGTATCAGATCTGCGTGCATACAAGGGACTTTATCCATCATTGGGTGTGTTTGAGTTGATAGACCTACATCAAATAGTGAGAAAGGTAACATTCTTTTGATTCAAAAGCAGTGTTGTTTTAACCAGAGCTCCCCAAACTAGGGGTTGCAACCCTGCAGTGGGTTGCGCAATGACTGTTAACGTAATCTGTAATTTGTTACTAGACCAAGGTTTGTTGGGTTTTTCAGTTTTGGACAAAATTTTGTGCAATGCCACATGTGGTTTGGGACAGTGTTGATACATCAGAAACCCTGTAATTATTATGCATTCTTACATACTTCTCAGGCCAAGAATTTTTGAAGTTTTTTATGTTGCTTAAATAGTATTTAAATTGTGAACTATAATGATGTATTTCCACATACTGTTAGGGGTTGGTGAAAGCAGCTGTAGTCATTATAAAAATCCAATGCAAAAAAAGTTCAATTCCTACACAAATTTAGATAGACAAAATGGCTGCACAAATTCCATTGAGCAGTCCAGCATCAGCAAAGCTTGCAAACAAATGGGACAGCATGACTGTACAAACATTTATACATCAGTCATCAAGATGCAAAGGTAAGTCCTGTTTAATGTGTTTATTTTTATTTTCATTGAACTGCTGATGATGCCTGAAAACTAACCCCAAAATTTGCTGTAACAGCGACCTCAGATACTCTTGCATGTGCCATGCGAACTGTGTTTGGAACTGAGCCTTCTCAACTGTCACTTTTTTACTTTTTGTACTATATCGCTCTTTCGGGTGGTTTAAATCGACTTGTTGACCATGGTGCTGGTGATGCACAAGAGTTACGGGTTCAGGTAGTGAATTGTAATGTAGTTTTAGAGCATGGAAATGTTTTTGTTTGTTTTAACTATGCATAATATGAAACAGAATAACTCTGTTGTGTTTTTTTAAGGTGAACATTTGGTTTTAACCTCTTAACTGATTTCAGTTTATTGAATCATGGTAATATTGATTGTTTCATTTGCCTTGGCTTTTTCTGGACTTATACAATACTATGTGCAAAGCAAGGGCATGGATTTTTAATCAAATTTTTTTTGTGCAATAGCAAAATGATCAAATTCAAGCGGTCTCTAATGTGGTCAAAATACACAACGAACGCCTGTGGGTTATAGCGTCATTATAGTATCTGTTATCACTAATATTGTCGGTGTATATAATACAAAAAACGCGCAAAATTGGGCTTCCTCCTGTGTTGTTTACCGAGCGAAAAAAATGTGTTGCTTGTCTCGCAAGTGTTTGGTATAAACAAGTCTTCAGAAAGTTGTGTTGGCACAAGCAAAATATATTTTGAAGCAAGAATATAATAACGAATCCATGAAATTTCTAAAGTGGCAACAATGACTTTTTATAATGGCTGCCACCCTAGAAATTTCAAGTGGGCTGCCGATCACCCCTGCTACCCCGGGAATCAATGCCTATGGCACACTGTATGTCTGTGACGAACTGAGTAATTGGCAATAAATTTGAGGACATAAGACACACCGCAGCTTTATGTTTTAATTTGCAGATTAAAAACAGCTTTTATGAAATAATTTTTTATATTAATGTTTAGGAAACTGCATCATGTTTACCAGAGAAGTTAAAAGATAGAATTGGTGCCCAGAGAGTGAAGTGCAACCAGCCTGTTGTTAGCATAAAGCAGGTATGTTCAACAAATGTTTAATGTCACTTCTTTGAGCTGACTAAGCTGGCAACTTACATGTCAACGCACACCAAAATAAGCTAGATTGCTATATTGCTTGGGTCCATATTGTTAAGTCCAATGAAAATAAGACAGATTGGACCGATATCATTTGTTCCTGCAAAATAAACACTTATAGTTAAGGCTCCTTGGTGTCATCAAGTTACATATTTGAAAAAAAACATTTAATGTCAACTTTTAATCTGTTTTCCAATCCAATGCATTAAACATCCCCACTTGGAATAATATTAAACTAAACCTAAACTTGTATTGTAACACGGTACACACAGTATATGGTATACAAGGGACTGCACAAGATTTTCACCAATTTATATCCTAACTTTCCACATTAAAAAGTAACACATCATGTTGATAAGCGTGCACGCAAAATTCACCATTTACCCAGTCCAGTCATTTCTGCTCGGATCGCCTGATGGCCTGATACAACTCCGTAAGTAGTCCGAAGGATTTCCAACTTTTTGTTGCAGTAATGGAGGTTTGGTGGCAAATGGGGAAATGGAACATAAATGGCTGGCCTTTTATTGCTGTTTAACCTTTTTCGAGGGTGTCATCCAGTATTTCCCTGTTTTTTAATACCCTTTTTACAACTAATATTTTTATTTCCACATTACCACTGTAAAAAGGAAAATATCTTTACAATTGTTTCTCCAGACAAACTCCGGGCCATGTGTTGTAACAACTAAAGATGACACAACCTACCATGCACAGTTTGTGATTGTTGCCATTCCCCCACACTTAGTAAACCACATATCATTTTCCCCTGAGCTTCCAATAGACAGACGAAGACTTGGAGACCGGATGCCTGTCGGTCATCTTATTAAGTTTATTGTAACTTATAAAACTGCTTTCTGGAAGGTAACTAATTATTGTATTCTTTCTGTGCNGGTTGCCTTCTATACTTTCACCATGCTCTGCGTGAACCGTTTGGCAGGTCAGTTAGATGTTTGATTTCATACTTGGGTGGTCTAGCACCAAGTTGTTAACTTTGTGGATTTTAGATTGAGCATGTCGCGTACTTCTGCACCATAGTCTTAACATGCATCTGGACTAGGGGGCGGCAACCTTTTGAACGCACTGTGTCAGTTCACAAATTATGTACTAATGTTAATGACTTTATGTGCAATGTCGATGACATCACTGCCTAGAAACAAAGAGGTCGCAAAACTTGACTCGGAAAATGTATTGAAACATGAACTTGTAAATCAGTTTAAATATTCACCTTGTGTGCCACCCATGACATCATAACAAAGGTTGTCTACCCGCAATCCAGGCTGTGTTACTCCCAGTAGGAAAAAAGATCAAACATGCCATGTATACAGAAATAAACTAACATGACCATTTTAAAAAAAGCCCACACCATACATTGTATAAAAGTTGATATGACAGGCTGCCCAAGAATACACCGGTTGTATATTTTCATGAGCCAGCCTAGTACTGTGGCTTTGTAAACTTAAGGCAATAAAGTTACCTCCGTAACTTCTGTTTGTCATTTGAAGGTTATGTTAACAGTGTTTCAAGCAGATTTCTCATAGCTTTTGATTTGATTTGCCCGTGGAAGCGTTAACTATAGGAAACAATACGTTTCCGTCTGGTTATGGGGCCTTTGTCTCTGACTACTGCAGTTTTGGTTGCACACAGGGTGCGCTTGAGTGCCAGCTGTTTTTATCGCCTTGTATGCCGGACTGCAAAGCAGGCAGCACAGGCAAACAAACCCTTTATTTGCTGCATGAGTGGCTACGTGCAGCCACGAGCAAACATGAAGTAAATGTCGAACCATGTGACATATTCAAAGGGTCAAAGTGCAATAGATTGGGATATGTGGCAAAACATACGAAACTAATTTTCTAAACCCTTTAGGCTTTTAACACACGTTACTGTTGTATGGAATAAAGGCTTTTCATAAAACTGTGAGCAGCCTTTTGAGTCAGTTGAGATGGCAATACGTTTATGTATTCCCGTGCGCCACGATTCTACATCTTTTTTTAATTAGGCATATATTGAAAACCAAGTGCTATTGTCTCTAGTGTCGCTGTCTTTGATAGGTCATTAATCTTGCTGCATTAATCTTTGCTGCACGTAAATCCTGTTTACGAAAGCTAATCCTTGATAGGGGACATGGTGGACTTGTGTTTACATAACATTGCACTTTTCATAGGGTTTAAGTTTGTTTACTGCACTTTTCACTGCAAATGATGTACAGGGTTGCATCTGATTCATTCGTATTTGTACATATGAAACCTAACTTGATTTCGTTGTTTGTTCATTCCTGTAATCCTATACCTGCTACTAGCACTAGGCCACTTTTATTTGTTGATTTACTCGTTTGACGTGGTTTTGCATTCAATAATTTACTAGCCTGACCCAGCAAGGCCCGAAAATTTGACTCTGTTTGAAAAAACAGGACTCTGACAACAAAAAGGTTGCCTAATCATAGGTTTACACCACACATGCCCTTAAAGTTTACAGAAAATCTAAAGCGCGTGTTTTAGGTTGCACTTTGTAACACAGTTGCACCTTGTAAGGTCCAAACAATACCCGCAGCAAAACTTACTGACTTGCAAAAATCACATTCAACATAACTTTCACGGACTGTCCCAAAAACGCAGTTCGCACTATTTAACAAACATGTGAGTCAAGTCAAACCAACAGACGGTAACGCTTCGTTAATTAAACCCAGTCACTATTGTACGCCTTACAGAGTGCACTGGGCCGGTACCGAAACAGCTCGCAAGTGGACGGGGTACATAGATGGGGCAGTTGAGGCCGGCCAGCGAGCTGCTAACGAGGTTGTCCAGCTCCACAAAAACACCAACAGCAACAATAACAATACAGAGGCATGTACCCTTCAGTCCTCCACAATCGTTTCGCCAGCTTTTCAAACCAGTACCTCGTGGCGAGTCAGCAAGAAAAGGTCGACTGTGGCTCGTGCCTTCAAAGGTATCTGTGTGGTGAGTGTGCTGTGTGGTGCCGGTTACATGTCATACAAGTATCTGAAACCGTATTGGGAGTAGATTCTTGGCATAATCCCTTGTGCCTACTGTGGCCCGGTTTACTTGCAAGGCGAAAGAGACTTGGTGCAGTCATTTTTTTTTAAATCTTGCTTGACACCATCTTTAACTGCAGATAACAGTGCCTATAATGGAGCACAATTATCGTAATATGACTGCACAAAGCCATTTAGCCATGTTTTTTTGTAGATTTTGTATTCCATTTAATTATCCGTGTGGTACATGAAGAAATATTTTTGCTAAAAAAACGCAATCAATCGCAAGTTTAGATCTGCACGCCTGACAATCATGTCAAAGGATCTTGTATTAGACCTTCTACCTAACGCCACAATAATTTTGCTTGCCAATAAGGGTTCGTGTCTTGGGGCCAGTAGAATTGATATTACGTTTTTCGTTTCATGTCCCATTTCATGGACCAGACCCGAAGTCCTACTCGGTGTGTTTCATAACGGCAAAAAAACTGGTTAAATTGTAAATATATACGCGTGCGCCAAGCGATGTACAAACGTCGGCCAAATATCCTCGAATCGTCGGCTTTTCATATTGTTGTTAAAAGTGTAAAACCGCAGAGAGCTCACCTCCCAATACTGTGTTGTGTTATATGTTTGCAGTATAGATATGATCAGCAGTTGTATCGCAAAATCTTTGGTTCAGTTCCATGTGGTTTGTCATGTTTTTGTAGAAATGGTTTAACTTCAACTACTACTGTTTTCGAACCTTTTATTTCATACGTTTGTAGGATTTTATTTTCACACTGTTTTCATTGAATCTGAAACAAACTAAATTGTAGTTTTTTTTACTAATTTTTAAAACCTATAATTTTTTATTCGAGTATTACGAACTGTTGCAAATTTTTTTTTTAATGCGCTTTGCTGCTTTTCATTTACGATTTGTCGCCAAAGAATGTAATATACCCAGTAAAAGTATGTGTTTTGCATTCTGCGCTGCCAAGTTATAATGCCCAGTTAACATTGCGACGATGCATCAGACGCTTTGTTGTGACATTTTCTCCGTAATTTGGCTATCTTCGAACTTAATATGCAACATCTGAACTTGAATGTTCAAAATATTCGTGTGCACTTGTTGTGTGTTGTAATTTTTTGTGATAAACGGTAAAAACTGCATGATTTCAATAAAGTACATGTACCAAGATAAAAGGCATTTTGTTCTATGTGTGTCACGCTAATGCCGAATTTCTGTAACCTCGTGACCTAGCTGTCGTTGGTGTCAGGAAATCGTAAGGTCCGGAAATTCTCAAAAGCAGACATGAACTTGCACAAATAAGTAGAAAGTTCGTGCGTTTTGTGGTGGCTAGCAACTTTTCCTAACACCGTTGTTTCTGCAACCTTTTCGATACTAAGCCTTTTGAAAAGTTGGTTGAACTTTTCGGCTCTACCAAGCGCCCCGCCACGGTTTTATCTTAGGAACAGCATTTTAACTCTTTCTAATCAGATGTAGCTTTTGCAATTGTTGTTTTACCGTGCGCAATTATTCCTTGTGAGTTGGCTTCGAAGATGATGGCGACAGCACAGCAGATCGTTTTTGTTTCAGGTTTAGGAAACGGCGCATGAATGCAATTCGTTTCGAAGTATATTTTATGTAGTATTTTTGTTTCAAGTTATTACCGTAACACACGTTTTTATAAGTGTACCACAACAGAACATCATGCGGTTAAAATAATATAAAACAAGAAAATCGACATCCTGATCATAAAAAGTCAAACCACAATGAGAATTTACACCACAATCTTGAACTTATTTGTCTGTATAACGTAAACAACGTGTTTCCAGCCACCCCCACAAACCATCAAGTTTTACATCTCTTTTTCAAGTATCTGACCACAAAACGACCTGTAGCGACATTTGAGTATTGCTTAACACATACAACCGTTCTGTGTATTTGATTACACATATACGGTTTGGAAAGGTATTGGGACTGTTTAGCCGATATTTCAAAGCCAGCAAACTAGCCGTCCCCCTGTGGTCTCGGCAAAAAGAAACTTTTGGTTTATCAGACGCATAAATAACGGCCTTTTCTCCCACCAATTGATGATGATGCCGATTCGGACTAGTGTATCATTTACTATCGATTTTTCAATATGTCCACGCCAGCGCTGCAACCTATAGTATCATATTTAATGGTAGCAAGTGCTGACAAGTATCGCTTCATGTGTTTGTGAATGCAACAGGTATTTGGAAGCATTTGAACGCCCTTTTCCAATCTAAACGATAAAACAAACGAATTGTTCAAGATCCCACTGCTTATTTTCAAGGTGGTTTACTTCAATATGGACAAAAGTGTTTATTCCATACACAGCTTTTTGCCACAATCGGTAAGAAGCGTACTTGCTAGTCTGCGTGCTTGAAAACCCACGAGACAAAATATATGATTGGTCAGTCAGAACAACTATACTATGAACGATGGCTAACGATTTCGGTATTTTAATCACTCTGGCACAGTCGACATTGGGGCAATAATGACGTTCAGTTTACCCAAAACGAGACACGACACAACTTACATCGTCGATTATCGTAAATAGTGATCAAAATCGCCTCAAGCAAACCAGGCCGGTACAGCGAATGTGCCACAAACCGACAGATCTACATCCAGGTGAGCGACGAGCATTGTGACAACGGTTTTGTGCGTACGAGCGAGGAACGGAACCACTTGGAATATGAGATCGAACCTGCTGTTGTTTTTTGTTTTAGTTTTAGTTTTGACAAACCAGGGAAGTGGACAATTTTGTAAGTTCTACTGAGTTTTGTGTCTGTATTGTTTAGTATCTTCGTCGTATGCCATTGAAAGCAATATCGCCTGCCTTTCATTGGCCAGCACCGCTCTTTCGCGATTAGAGGACAAAAGTACGTTAACCCCGTTAAGTTAACCAGTAGAATTCAGACTAGAATAAAAAGAGCCTAATTCCGGGATAAAAGTTAAAATCAATATTTTATGCGTGTAAGTTCAACAATAGATACCAGGACGTGCCCTGCTATTGTTTAGATGTCAGTATATTCCTTTACCGCGGTGTCAAAGTGGCCAGCCAGGAAACTTTACCGGTTCAGCATTAAAGATATATTGGTCCGGTTTTGAAAATTGCTGCTGTATAGACCACGGAAACGTAAACATTTCTACCAAAAATGACCTTTGGAGGTATCTTTCGAGAGCGTCGTAATTTGTCCAGCATAAGAATGTGTTCGAGAAAAGCCAGCATCCCTTAGCCTGGGGCAAAAAAGTAGCACAATTTTTGTCAGTCGTTTTTCGCAACGTAACTTTTGCATTTGTGGTTTTGGGAACATTGCAATTAAACCATGATTTAAAAGATATAATTTTACAATACTGTGCTGCACGATTGTCAAAGTCACTGTCAATACGTTTCGTCTTACAGTTCAAGTTGGAAAATGTGGACTTCTTACCCCACCACGCAATGGCATGATACGAAGATGCACAAGCGGCAGTAGATCTGGTTCAGTTTGTACATTGACCTGCCTCTCAGGTTTCACCAAAACCACATCGGACCGAACCTGCACCTGCGTTGGTGGTATATGTGTCTGGGAGGGCGCCAATCCAAAATGCACACGTAAGTTTAAGAACTTTTACTCATCGGCAAAAACTTTTAAAGGTACCAATTGGTTTTAGATTTGATTTCAGGTTTAACTATTTTTAGTCCAAATTTTTGTCGTGTAATGTAGTTCAAACCTCACATTTGCCTTATAGTTACTAGAATAATCCAATCAATTAGGCAAGGTTGCACTTGATGCACAGACAAAGGTACTAAAGAAAGTACACAGTTACCAAATTTCACAATTTTTTAAACTTTTTCACAAATAAAACATTCAATCACACAAAGATCCCAGACAGAACTTACACAAAAAAAACTTTTGAGGAGTTACACAAAAAAGATAATGTAAGAAAACTTCTGTTTGAGTCAAGTCAAATTAAACAATAGTTTGAGATGGTAATAACTGGAAAGTATAGAATAATAAAATAAACTGAATGTCATTCGAGCTGCAACCAATTGTGGCCATTGGGTTAACAAATATATATGACGTTTAGTTATTTTTGATTGTTTATCATTTTGTAGTTTATAGTCATCAAGTGATTCAAATTGAAGCTAATTTTACAGGAGCTGAATGCCCCAGACCCAATTACGAAGACGGTAGGATAATAATTGTTGACAAATGGCCGACCGGTTTTGCTGGCTTGATCGAATTTGGTCAAATGGAATCGGATTTTCAAGAGGGCTGGTCTGTGGTCATCGCGTTTAATGGCCAGTTGGGACAGGTTAGAAAGAATTGTTTTTATTCAGCCCCCAAATAGTGATCCCGAAACCAAAATCACTAGCGCGCTAAAAATGTTACTTACTTTTTTGCGGTGCTGAAAACCTTTAAAACGATTCTGTAAGGTGTCGGTTTAAAATTAAAGCTCATTATTTATTTTAAGATAACCTTATATTACCAAGTGATGAACAGTGCTTTCGAGTTTCGAAAAAGGTTTTTACGAAAGTGGTTCTGATCTTGGCGCGTCTACGCCTCTCAACATTTTTGGCAAAGCTTTTAATATCAAGCGAAACATAAGTTGATGTAGGGCAACGTATATTGTACGATATATATATCGAACTTCAAATAGTTCAGTATTTTAGTTGCTTTCTTTTTGCTTCATTTGTTTGCATGCAGTACATTGTATTGCAAACACTTCTGGCTCAACTAATTCCTTTAAAAATCAAATGTTTTTGAAACCAAATTTTTTTTAGACGGCAAAGCTTAAGAGTTGGACGGCGGAACTGGCTGGCATTTCACCCAAACGTAACGCTTTCACATTGAACAACGCCCCGTTCAATCAGAATAACACGGGTGCAACTGTCAAGGCTTTGTTTGTTGTTGATCACGTGCAGGGACAGATTCCGGACAAGGGTAAGTATCTAAAAAAAATGCTGGAAATTTAAGTGCTACAATGCAGTTATGTTGAAAATGTGTGTGTTTTTACCATAAAAATTTGAGTTATTTCTAAAACTAACAATTCAATAACGAGGGAAAACACAGGTAATTTTGTCGTTAATTTGTTTGCATAGTAGCCATACGGCTGATGGAGATCACCGAAAACTACATCAAAACAAACGTGGTTCTGGTTAAGTCTGTGATTGTATCTAGGTTGACGTTGGTATGGTGAATCACAATCGTGACAAAAAGTTGCCTGGCAAGAAAATTCTTGCCGTTTCACGGTGACACTTTCATGGTGACGTTTTCATGGGAACTTTTTCCAAAAAAGACGACTTTAAAATAGAATAGGCTAATAAATTTAAAATAGGCCAAATAAATTGATAACAATAAATCATATTTTTGTTATTTATGGCATGTTAAAACGTAATGGCAAAACTGATGCACTTAGGTTACGCGGGATTGTACAACCGTCGTCTCGCCGACGCCAATTGCTTTCCGAAATCTACTTTTGGGCGTCTCCACACATTTTCGTCATTTGCAACAACCCCTCCTGCAACCACAACCACATCAACAACAACTACAGAAGCAACGACAACTACAGAAGCAACAACAACAACAATGTACACTACAACTGATTCAACAACAACTGCCGAACCACCGACATCGAAGCATTTGTCGATAGGTGTTGCTGTTGTCGGGGCGGAGGAGCCCCAAGAGGGGTCAAGTCAAGCCGAGGCACTGAGCACTACCCCCGCACCTTCTACAGTTTCATCTTCGGCAGCAACCTCGCCAACACAATCGCAGTCAAGCACGGTTGTCGTGACAACACAATCCACTTCGCCCGCAACTGACACTGATACAACCGCGCTTGGTGTCACGGAGCGCGAGTTTGATGTTGAAAATCGCCAGTGCAGATGTAAGTTTCCGTGAAAAGGATATTTTTCGCGCTCACGTTGTATTCCTAAAGTTCCCTTGGGTACTCAGTCCTTGTTGTAAACAAGAATATAATAGATTTACGAGGAAAGCTCGTACGTTACGACATCGCGGCAAAAGTAGTAAACGAAAAGCTAGAAAGGTTTTTATTATTACATAGTCTATGGTTTAATCAAATGTAACTGACAGAGACAAGTTATGTTTTTAATTAGGCTACCAGCCCGTATCTTATGAAAGCAAGCATATTCTGTAGTATTACGCAAGAATTTTGAATTTTATCCGTATAGTACGATGTAGGTTCTACCGGTTATGATAAAATCTCATACACAAGGGTCGCCACGATGGCAGAGTAGTTAGCGCGACTGTATTGTGCACACAAGGTTGAGTTGAGTTTATTTCGCGCGGTGAAAGAAAACATAGCGACACAATTGCACTAAATCAATCACCAGGGCGGAAATAGCTGCGCAACGGTAGAACGTTATGAGGCGCAAAAAAGTGGAGGGCACAATTGGTGGGTCAAGCTTGAACGCGCTGCTGCTACACCGTCATTACAAGGTTGTTGGTTCTAATTCCATCTCGGCCGATTGTGTTTCCTTGATAAAGAAACTTAAGCGGGTGACCAACTGTCAAAAACGAAAAAATCAAATAAAAAAGGTCCAACGGAACTGCAAAGAAGCAGGTAGTTCGACGGCGGACTCATAATGAGCATAACGCATTCAGGCGTTGCTCCGCCTCCCGAGGATAAAAGTGAAACACACAAACAAGTTGTTAGCACATTCGTCAAACGTTGTTTTTTAATTTTACAGTGCAAGAATCAGATGGTTACCGAACACAGTCGGGTTGGATCGATAAGAATAAACCCTACTTCAGTGGCAATGCTATTGTTCAAGTCAGCGAGACGATTGATGATTGGTTGGTTGTTGTTGTTTTTCAAATGCCCTTGGAGAGCATCAAGGTAAGTGATGGACGCGCGCACGGAAGGAAACCGATTTTAGCAAGTTTGAAAACGATTTTAGCAAGTTTAAAACAACACTTCTGCAATAATTAAGCGTCCGCACAATAGTTTTAAGGCTGTCTTAATTGAAAGGTAACCCATTATTTGTAACAAAACAGAATTTAAAGTCCCCCTTCCCAATAATTATAATGGATTTGCGCCACTTGACTTGCGTGTTTGTTAAACTATAGCTTTTTGACCTATGTTATACTTTACAACTCTAACACTCACAAAACAATGCACACATGATAGTGTCAAGGGTGCAGTGGCAATTTTTTTCGGTGTCGGAGCTGGGCTGGAAGTGCCGAAGCTCTGCATAAGCCTGCTAGTTGTTTTCCTTCCCCGACCCAAACGTTCCGTCATTTACTTGTAGAGGTGTTGGAGCGGAGTTCCAGCTCGCCACTGCTGTACTGACACTCCTTGATATTTTTGTAAGGATTTTTTCAAAGGCCATGTGGATCTCATCATACCTGTTCTATTAAAATCCCACACCTATGTCGAAAAGTAGAAATCACCTTTACATCGATCTTGATTCGTTTACGTTTACATTTGAAAATACCTTGTCTTTTGCACTTTTTATGTGTAGATATGGAACGTTGTACAAGCAGGCGCGGAAGAGAACGGCCATGTGTGGATGTTTGGTCCTATGTCATGGAACTCACAACTTCACGCGGGGGAACTCAACGTCAACTTTATTGCTGAATTGCGAACCATATCCGGAGTTAACCCGAAAGGTAGATTTAAAGACAATCAACGTTGGTCGTTTGATCTGGTCGATTGCATGGTTTTCAAAGTAGTTGTGCCTTTAATTTTTAAAATTAAAGATTTGATAAAAATATTCCTACTAGCTTATTCGCTGGCTGAAAGGTCACATTCGTGACGACTGTTTTGTTATTACCCTACACGCCAATGAAAATGAAAATAGAATAATTCAAAACATTGTGTGTTGTAAATTATTAAATTTGAATTTTGGGAGTGAGGGTGATGTTAAAAGGTGCCTATAGTGCCTGGCGCCAAAAGTGCTTGTACAAAAAAGATTGGGAAACACTGCCTTAGTCAATCAGCTATCTTAGCAATATAATGGGTAATACCGATGGGTCGGCTTTTGCATTTCAACATATAGAATCCTGGAAGAAAGCTATGAAGTGCGGTGTTTCGAAAAAAGACAGTTTGATTTAATTTCCTAAAGTGTTGCCAGCTTTAAAAAATGAAAAAAATCTAAAAAACATAAAGATGCATATGTTTGTATCATAGGCAGGGTTTATTTGTGCTCCACCCAAATCCTACACGGCGATCCAGTGTTGCTTTTTAATGAGGAATCGTCCGTATCGAGTTTACCTACTGAGGCGGAGGCAGAGGCAGAAGTAGATGTGCTTGAGAACACATCACCAGGTGAGGCACAAATTTACTTCCCAGCAAATAAATCTTCCGCTCGATGAATCACTTTTTCTGTGAACCTTTTTTTTGGCCTCAGAGAGTTTGGTATATACGTTACCAATGCAAAATGTTTCATTGATGTTTGTGTATATCGTC
Organism: Phallusia fumigata; assembly: GCA_008931825.1. Taxonomy (NCBI): domain Eukaryota; kingdom Metazoa; phylum Chordata; class Ascidiacea; order Phlebobranchia; family Ascidiidae; genus Phallusia; species Phallusia fumigata. Next base: position 33,286 of record QXVZ01032917.1, read on the forward strand.
GAACAATTTCTCCATTCTTTTAAGTGAGTTCAAGTGGAAAGCCTTCAGTCACTCAGGCTCCAACCACGCTAGCTCCCCTAACTGGGGTCACGTCCAACCCAACTCATGACGAGAGGTGTCGCTCTAGCGCCCCCAACGGCCGTCTACCGAGACATCCGCGACAAACAAGACCGAAATGGAAAAAATCAAGAGGTGCTTTTTTGATTTGTCGGCAAGCGGAAACAAGGAATTTGGCGCAAAATGTTTCACTGTGATACTGTTTGTTGTCAATTTTGGCAGCTTTTCCTAAACTTCTCCCAGTAAAAACAAATTGCTATATTGTGGCAATATCTCAGCCTTTATGGCTTATAATAATTAACATACATAATAGTGAGAATCGGGTGTCAGGTAAAAGGCGACTCTAGAGAAGATACCGTCTCCAATATTAATTATCTTTCAGGCATCAAAGCAAATTTTCCGTGACCTTGCAAAAATCCCCTAAATATTGCTAAATGTATCGTGTATTTTAGACAAGACGGCATACGACTACAACGAAGTTCTCCACAAGTCGATTCTTTTCTACGAAGCGCAGAGAGCAGGTCCGCTCCCACCGAACTACAACCGGATCCCGTGGAGGGGAGATTCAACGTTGAAGGACGGTTGTTCGATTGGTGTTGACCTGAGCGGTGGATGGTTCGACGGTAAACCCATCTGTTTGTTTGGTTGCTGTTGCCGCGTTGTTTCGTTGACCAACACAGAGAAATGGTTGCTGAACGTAGACGTTACTGCTACAGCCGGTCTCTTGTTACTACGATCGATACCGTTTGAATGAGTTTAACACAAAATAGAACTGAAAGCAAAGAGCAGACTACTTCTTTCAAGAGATGTATTTCCAATTTAAGCCCCAGTGTATGGTCATTTGATTGCCTGGCCGTAAAGAGTATTTTGAATTTTAGTATGGCGCAAGCGTGTGTATTTGTGTTTAGTTTTACTAAAATCTCGGCGAAAAGTACGTCGTGGTGCTGTCTAACGCCACATATTAATTTGTTTGTTGAAAAACGTTTTCAGTTGTAAAGGCACTAATGTACACAAGCTACCAAGACAAACCCCCAACTACCCAAGGATTTTCGCGCGTGTGGAAGGAAATTAAATTATGTTTTGCAATGTAGCTGGAGACCATGTGAAATTTACCTTCCCGATGGCTTTTTCCGTAACCATGCTTTCGTGGGGTGGAAACCTGTTCAGGAGAGCTTACGCGGACGCCGGGGTTCTTACGCGGCTCTTGGGCGGCGTCAAGTGGCCAGTCAACTTTCTCATGCGTGCTCACACATCCAAGTTCGAGCTGGTCACCCAGGTTAGTTCTGTGACAGTAAAAATTAGCGTGATCAAACAACTATTTGCCACAGAACTTGCGCTTTATAAATACGTTGTAACATTCGTTGTTGTCTTCGTGAATCGAAATGTTTATGGCGGAATGTATTTATATTGTGCTCGAGTGGGTAGACATGATACCTCGCTGTAAGGTTCGCCGGATTTTGGAACAGTTTGAAAAACTACGTTATAGTTGTGTGCCGTTGTACCTTGTTCGTAATTTTGCTGAGGGTTTACTTTTAGTTGTTACCATAACTCGTTTCATCCTGGTGTTTGTGTTTATGCTGTGAGTAAAAGTAGATAAAATTGCGGAATTATATAAATTACTTTATTTCCGTATGTCGTCAGGTTGGAAACGGTGACGATGACCACTCGAAGTGGGGAAGGCCGGAGCAAATGTCCGGTACGCGCCCAGTTTACAAAGTCACCAAAACTTTACCGGGCAGTGAAGTAGCGGCCGAAACCGCGGCGGCGCTTGCAGCAGCTTCGATATTTCTTCGACGAACGCACAGACGCATCGCAATTGAAGCGATCCGACACGCCAAGGAGTTGTACGAGTTTGCCACCACGTACAGGTTCGCACGTTAGGTTTTGCTTTACGTTCAGAAGAGTAGATGACAGACTTATGGAAAATTCAGTCTTTTGATAATTTGCGCTTTCTTGTTTCGGCTCAATTTTTCTTGGTTGGAAAAAATTGGGGTTTTTTTATGTGACATTTAAACCAGCTCAATAAAGACAACTTTTGTTTTTAATTTAGCTTTTCTTCGCCTGGTTTGGTCGGTCAAATCTGTTCCAGTACAGTTGGTTTAATTAGCGCTGTTGGTTCCAGCTTGTTTTTTTTTTTATCTTTTTTACTGTTGAAACTAAAAGTTTGGGTTTTACGTTCATGCAGAATGTCTCCGAATGATTTTCCACCACAGAAATTTACAATGCCAATTGTAACACTTCGTAAAATTAAAATTTTTGAATAGACGGATAAATTTTCTGGTTTTTAAAATTGACAGAGGCCATTACCATGTGTCCACACCAGAAGTGACCGAATTCTATCGGTCGCATAGTGGATTCGACGATGAGCTGATATGGGCGGGAGCTTGGCTCTACAAAGCCACCAAGATCAAGAAATACTTGAATGAAGCAAAACAAAACTTTGCGCGCATTGGTGGCTCGTATCAATCACCTGGCGAGTTCTCGTGGGACCACAAATTGGTCGGAGCTCAGGTACGAATTGCAAAAAAGATTAAAAAGTACTGCGTTGTTGCACGCTTTGTTGACAGTTTAATTATATAGGCAAACATAGGGCTGTTTGTCGCATTTTCCACTATAAATTTCACCAAGCGAAATAAACTCAACTCAACTCAACACAAATCAATAACGTTTTGGGTTGTTTCAGACCTATAGTGCTAGACAAAACCAAAACGTATTTTATTAACTTTCCGAATTTAACGGACAGACGCCAAATAAAACAAAAACTACAAAACACGACTTACATAAGAATCACTAGAAATACAGGATGTTAACGGGACGTTCCAACCAAAACATGTTTAATTAGAAACTTTGTCACCCACAGGTTCTGCTGGCCGAAATCACGGGAGAAGCGATGTACAGAACAGGCGTTGAACGATATATGACGCACATGATGACGTCAGTAACCAAAACACCACAGGGACTTGTGTGGCCGAACGAATGGGCACCCAACCGCTACACTGGTAAATTCCAGCAAAATGACAAAATGGTGTATTGGTTTCCTACTCTTTAACGTTGTAAATTTTAGTGTCCTTTCGTCTCTGCGTTGTTCTTAACAAAGGTCCACCACAAGCCAAACCAATTTTGTTCTTTTAGCCAACGCAGCCATGATTGGTCTGGCTGCCTCAATGCTAAAACCTCCCATGCCAAAGAAGTTGGCTTACATCGAGTTTGCGAAGAAGCAGCTTCACTTGATGTTGGGTGATGGCGGAAAAGGTTATGTTGTGGGCATTGGTACAAATTATCCTCGTCGCGTCCACCACAGATCTAGGTAAGATCATGTCGAGGTCAGTGTACTCGTGTCTGTGTGCTTGTGTGTGTTGGTTTTGTGTGGCATTTAGACCCATGCGTTTGTAGGGCTCTGAGACGGCCTGTTTGTGTGGCTTTTAGTGTGTCTAATAGTCTGTGTCATTTATTTGTGGATCTGTCTGATTATGTATGGTTTGTCGACGTTGCTGTTAAGATTTAAAACTAATTTCATATCTTTGCAGTTCGTGTCCACCCCCGCCAGCCCTTTGCAATTGGCAAACTTACCATAGCGTTCGTTCAAACCACTACATTTTGTACGGTGCTCTTGTGGGAGGACCCAATCAACGGGGGGTGTTCCTTGATCAGCGAAGCAACCACCGCCAATCAGAGGTCGCCTGTGATTACAACGCTGGATTTCAGGGCGCCATTGCAGGTTAGTATTTAGTAAAATCTGCTTCGAAAACTGCTCAATATATTGTTACATTTTAATGTTCCGATAGCTGTTATCTTCCGTTTTGTTTTATAGGTTTGAAGCATTACGTGATGCAGAATCGAACTCGAACATCATAAACCCAAGAAAACGATTGCCTTTCAAGCTTTTTTCTGCAAAGAACCTCTAATTTATACAAATGTAATTATTGTTTAACCGTTCTTGACTAGCTCTTGTGTAATTGTTACCACGCAATACAAAATTCGGCCAATTCAATTTCAATGTGGGCGGTTTATGGATTTGTAGAACCAACAGCATTGAATATGTAGAATAATGTGTTGTGTTCGAATGCCTGGTCGGATTTTGTAATAAACACTATAGTCAAACTGTTCCCATATGGCAGACATGTCCAGCATAAAACAAACAACAGATTTCGTTACAAATCGTAAAATCAATAAGGTTCGAAGTTTTTAGATCACCAGGTGTAAATTAAATTTAATATAGTCTACACTGAAGCCTTGTTTTTTTCTGTACCGCCCAATCTTCTTCTCTACGTCCCGAAGTAATATACACAGCTTAACAAAATAACACTCTACCCTGTACATTACATGCGGGAACGCCAAGAGACTTTGTAAATTAAGCCTGTGAAACAAAAAACAACAAATCAAACATAAGCTTCGAAGTTTATTTCAACACGAACTACGGAATACTGAATCTAACGTGCAAGTGCAAGCGCGGGCAAAAGATCAGAAAAGAGGCAGAATGAAACAAGTGAAATAAAAACAGACAAGAAACCATTGATTATACATAAGCATTGAGGTAACAAACGCAACAGGTGCAGCACAAGCTCGGAGATAAAAACGCTAGTCAATCTTCCAGTGAAGCTCTTCACCATATTCCTCACTCAGACGCTGGTGGAGCAATTTAGCTGGTCCAGGTCACGTGTTTCCACGGTGCAGCGGACACAGGTCTTGTAGACGAAGGCCGGTAGTGACATCCGGTCGTGCAGGATGTCTTTGATGCTGAAAGATTAGAAGAAAGGTGTGACATTGTATGAGTTGAGATACGTTTATTTCGCTTGGTGAAAGACAACATAGCGACACATACTAAACTATTTTGTCACGTTTCAGCTTTCACAACAATTCCCGGACGGTGTAATCACCACATAAACATACACAATAACTCACAGTTATGCAAACATACTAACCTTGCTCCCATGTTGGCGATTAAGGACAGCAGATGTGACAGGCCACCAGCTCTGTCACTGATTGTGCAAGTGAATCTGCACAATCTGCCTTCCATCATAAGAGCACGGTCGATCACTCTACCGAGAACTGTGATGTCGATGTTACCACCACACAGCACACAGGCAACTCTGCAAAAGCATGTTTGTTGATTAATTTCCTAAGCCTAATGGTTTAAGAAAACAACAAAGATACATATATGAGGCACAAAATGAAAACAGTATAACGCATGCACGACAGCGACCTCTGTCTGTGTTTTGTTTACATTTGGGTTCCATGCGCTACTGCCGGACTGCTTTCAAAGATTTTTATTTACGATTTGGACTTGAGTCTTGTTTTGTGTTCTGAATGTTGGAATGTTGATCTTTCGTTACGACTTGTTTATTATTAGTTGAGTTGACTTACTTTTTGCCTTTCATTTCGGGAACTGCATTAGCCAGAATCGCGGCTAAACCGGCAGCTCCAGCGCCCTCCACGACAGCTTTTTCAACCTCGAGTAACCGCATGATAGCGCAAGAGATGTAGTCCTCGGTTACCGTAACCATGTGATCAATAAGCGGGTTCGCTGTAGCAAAAGCATTGTGCCCGACCTGTAAACACGACCTTTGGCAATCGTTTTTTCTATTTAGTCAAAGCAATAAAACAACTAAGCAGAATATTGGCGTTTTGTAAAACAACGCACTTACATATCAACCTTAAATTAAAAAGGTTCAGATGCTTAAGCTTTTATTCCCCAAATATAACGTCTCAAACGTCATTGCATAATGATGGTTGAACGTATCTAAGTTACGACTCTTTTTACTGTGTTTCAACAGCAAATTTCAACATCTTGTACGTCTTTTTCCCAAAAGCTAAAAACAGACAATTATATTTGCAATATAACTAAAAGCATGAATCTCTAGTTGCGTCATACATGCGTCCTAATAGCTCGAGCGTATTCGGCACAGCGCCGAGGTAAACTCGAAATTCTCTCTCAGTATTAAAAATCCGCGGACATAAGCACAACAACATATTACGCCGTTTTGTAACGTTTTTCCCAGAACAGGTCTTGCAATTACGTCGACGATTTTGTGTTTAAAATAAATCATACCTCGATCACACTAAGACCGTCCGCTATTGAGTTCCTTGCTCCCTCTTGTGATATGAGACAAGGAACAGGATGTCCATTCTTAACCGCAGTGCTCCACGATGGACAACGAATTGATTCGACGCCCTATAAGGCGAAAACAAATTCCAAATTTATTGCGAGGGAAACAATTCCAGCAATGCACATGTTTCAATTAAGCTGTTGAAAAGCGTAGCAACATTCAAACGGTACATACCTAGCTGAAAAATGAAAAATAGAAAACGTGTGTGGATCCAAAGTCGGTTACTTCTTTATAAATACCTAAATAAAACACTTACCAGATTCCACGTGTGCAGTTAACAAATACTAATTTTTTAATGAAGGATTTTATGTATTGGGCATCTTTCTGTGCTATTTGATAACTTATGTGTCACATTTTTTAATTTTTTTTACGGGGAAACGTTGAGTAATAATGCTAAAACCAAGTATTACCATTCACATTTACAAAATCTCAAAAATAGCGGTACGAATTGGAAAAAAAATAGCCCAGTCTCATCGCATGGTTGTGGATCCGAATTTTGAATTAGGAACCCGTGTGTACCACCCACAACCTACCACAATTTTCACATCCGGTTTGAGATGTTTTACCGCAGCACTTATTCCGCCGACCAGTCCGCCGCCGCCAATTGGCACAACAATGTATTCTACATCCGGGACATCCTCGAGGATTTCCAACCCGACCGTACCCTGGCCGGCAAGGATGTCCGGGTGGTCGTACCTGTCACGTGAAAAATGGGTCACGTGATAAGCTACGTCATATCCGTCGTTGCAGCGTCAGTCGCTAAAAATGCTTGTTTACATGCAGGGCATTGCACGCTTGAGGCGACCAGTTGAAAAATTTAACTAGGATGGGAAACTACAGAGCTAAGGCCCTTGTCGCTTGCAATTGCTACATTTTTGCACCTACAAAGCCGGTTTGCTAATGAGCATCAAAAGATTATTTGCTGCAAAATGATTGCTAATCGATCGATCTATGCGCACCATGAATATACTTTGTGGGTTCAATTTAAAATAAAAATCGATTTTAAGTGATATTTGTTATGAGGAAAAAAACATAAATACATACAGTTTATGTTCTGCTTAGTCACACCATTGGGAATACAAATGAATTGTAAAAGATACGAATATAAGTGCTTACCCGTTAATATAAAGCAGGTTGTGTTTTTTGCCGTACGACATCGCGTAGGTTTTTGCCTCATCGAACCGGTCGCCATAGAGAATTACTTCACCCTTCAAATCCCTGCAGCTGTTCACCTTAAAAAACAAATAAATGCGGACCTTAGTCAATATGCAGGACATCGCATAACGTTCAATGCAGGACTTCAGGCTTTACAAATACTGTTTTTATTGCACTTTCTGTATAAAACTATCCGGAATTTTTGTTCAGCTCATGGAACTCGACAAACACCACGTTAAAATCTCGTTTAAAATATTACAAGAACACAGTGCTTTGGAGGCAAAAGCCCACCCAAAACGGTGGATTATGTTTTACTGCTCACCTTGACCATCGGAGCTTGAACTGGCATGACCACAGTTACAGCAACGTTCAGTTTTGATGCTTGATAAACAAGCGCTTGGGCGTGGTTGCCAGCTGATGTGGTAATGACACCTCCCGCTCGCTGCTCATCAGTAAGATTGAGAAGTGTGTACAATGCACCGCGGTCTTTGAAACTGGAGGTGAAGGAAAACTTGGTACAGAGGAAAAGTTAGTGTCACAACGACACTTGGCAATATTTAATTGTACAAAAAACTTTCTAAACACATTTTGAATTGAACGCCAGTCACACTTTGTCTGTTTTACATCCGAACGGCTACATAAAAGAAAAAGAGGTTGTGTTCAAGGGTGATTAAGAGACATTAAATATTGGTTTCAGTGATGTTTGTAACATGCAGAATAGGCAAGTTTGACCGTCACGAATATAAAGTCAGTCGACGTGGCCTGAAAAAAAATGTTCGAACTATTTATGACCTATTCATTATTCATCTAAGGCACGCAAACTGTCCTTGGTAGGCGTGACACAAACACGACACTCTATTGGCCGAAAAAATAGGCGTACCATCATAATAATAAATACGTCATCACCACGACGTAGCTTACAGTCACATCAGGAAATCGTGTGAGATTGGCGGTCCCGACTATACCAAGCTGGTTATTTACTGCTAGCTGATGACAGATAGCCTACAGCCGATTAGAGACCTCCGGCCGAATGTTGGGAGAACGTCAAGAATCACTTGATTACCTTCCAGTAAACTGCATGTAGTCCTTTTTGAAGTAGAGGTCCATTCCAAGTTTGGACGACATTCTGGTCCGCTGCAGGGCAAAACATTTGATTAACTTTTGGCCTTAAATGACCCGTGAGATGCGGCAAGACCAAACACCCGAAATACTTTCGCCAGTTGTTATCACATTCTAACCATCGCCACGGCATAAAAAAAAGCTTAATTTTCTGTTTTCTATTCTTCATCAATTGTCAAATAGCCACAATGGGTAATTTGTTAGAGTTACAAGATGATCAACACATAGGAAGGTATGTTCATTTACGTTTAGTGGTTCTTAACCTTTTGTCATATCGGTACACCTTTGAAATCAACAACTGGTTCTTGTATTCCACTTCTGTTTTCTTGAATTCAGAAACAACAGCCCAAACTTACCGTGCACGGAGTCCGTACAACACCACCTGCAATCTTCTTTTGCGCATCGGCGACTCGATCATACTTCACCACTACTGGATTTTTGGGGTCACAATATGGATCCAAAATTTCCTCCTCCAATATTGATGTACTGCTGCCACTGCTGATAATAAAAATTACAAACTAAGTAACAAGAACGCTGGTGAACCAGTGGTTCTACGCATAGAGGTAATAAAATAAATAGGATGATTTAGCAAACATATGAGAGGCAATAGAACCAGGGCAGGTGCTTTGGACCCCATGACCAATTCGTAAACCTGCATTGCACCAATATAATGGATTTGTTATACGCGTCATCATTGTGATATCACAATGATGTGTCTCATATAAAAACCTTAACTCACAAGCAAGTTCGTTTTTGATAAAATTGATGATTTTAGCATATTTCAAGCTTTCCGATTTGAGCAGGAAAGTATACACAACACATTTGAAAGACTACATACGATGCCGCTTAATTGATGAAAATAACAAATTGTAATGTTTTGACAAAAGCAGATTACATTTAAAAACCCGCTACTTCGCGATCAGTATTTCTAAAACAACAAAACTTACTTGACACCGTTAGTACTTGGAACTTCCTTCATTTTCTCGCACAAAAACACGACACGACAGGTAAACTTTCTTGTATCTTTCAACACAGGCCTAATCTTCACACACAACACCACAACAACGTTGACAGGATATAGTATTAACTGGACATGCTCCGTGTTTTAAAAGTGTCGCCCTTTCTGTCTGATTAGTCGCAGGAAAAAATACTGCGTTTATGACGTGACCATGCTGTACGTGTTACGTCACAGAGAAGCCCAGTGACTCAGTGATAATTATTCATCGGTTGTACCACACAAACAAGTCTATCTGGTGGTTAACACAGTAAGTCGTGAAAACCAATGTTTGGAAGATGGAAGGTTTCATTTTTCATTAATATCACATGTTAAGACTTCGTTAAAGTGTTAATTTTGTAGCAGAAAAAAACAACCTTTTAAAGGGTGATGCTTAGGTCGGTAATACTGGGTTTTGCATCGAACCGAAACGACCATTCACAATATCAACCTCGTGATAAACAATTGGTCCTGAAATTATCTGCCTGTTTTTGCTCTGCCAAAGCACCGCTTTTCTTGTGTAATTTACCATCCTGACCTCTAATAAACCTGCGCACAACCAGTCTACAGAAACACGCTTGCCACTGACAGCTTACAGATTTGCAAACTAAGGTACGAAAACAGCTGCAAACGACTTCTGTTAATCACTAATCATTGCAAAGACAAATCTTTTTAGGATTGTGGTCAAAGATCAGTCGTACTGCTGTCTCTTCTTATACGTCATTTTTCTAGAGTTAGCTGTTGTACTTTCTATAAACAAGTTTACAAATTTGACTTGTATTTACGAATAAGATTCCGGCACGATACACGAAAACGCACGATGCAAACATACCGGACTCGGTGTGCAGAATGTGCGTCGCTGTTAGGACATGGAAACAGAAACTTAACCGGCGACAGGTTGGCAGAAAACTACATAGGCTGGCAGCGATCAAATTGGATAATTGAACATGACATCTTGGCGGGCCAGTTCCAGCAACATGGGATCGTCGAAGAACTTGCTAATGGACACGTCTTCGCTGAGGCCTTTCCGACGCCGGGTTTTCACCATGAATTCGCGTGCCAGGTGGGTTGCTGGCTGGGGTTCGAGAGGCCGAATCACTACCGATTTGTCAAGCGGGTCACCCGGAACAATCTTGGAGAAAGATTTGTTTTGTGACTTGTGATTATTTGATGATAGTTCTTTATGTACGGGTTGGGCTTCTCTGACCACGTAAAGTGGCAAAAGTTGAGCTACAAATCTAGTTTCGTTAAGTTTCATCTGTGGACGGCAACAAACCGCCCGTGATGTAGGAAGCTTCTATAAATGCAGACATTTTGTCAACGAAGTCATTTTGTCGCTTCTAATGGGTATTCATGTGTGAAGTCACGCAATGAAAAAACCCTCAAACTTAGTTGGTGTTAGTTTTACGAATAAGGTATTTCCTGTGCGTTTTAGTTTAAATTTGACCGCCAATCTATAAAATTTAAAAAAGACAGTTTTCTTCTGTACCGCACAAACCCATCCACGGTTTTTCCAGCACTGTAACACTATACTGATAAAAAAATGGCATCGAACAGTACTACGAACAGATCGATAAAAACAAAGCTTCCATAATGAAGGGACAAAACCCCTAGGTTTATTGCCCATTTGCCTATTGCAGGGAGTAACGCCCCGTTCATGAAATGTTATGACGCTGCCGTGACGCGTATGGGTCATTTTTTACACACGCTTTGTAATTTGAAAATGCACCGGAAATAGAGAGTCATACAGCACGATTAGGTGCTGGATGTAGTATGTAAATAACTAGATAACTTAAACGACAACATGACACAGCAGAAACATACTATTGTATGAAGATTTGAGATGTAGAAAAACTGTAAAATCACCGTTAAGCAAGCTACAAATTGAAGGGCCTGTAGAAAATAAGCGCCCTGTAATATACACCGAATGCCGCCGTACCCTTGCGATGTCAAAATAGCTACGCATTAAAAAAACAACATAAATATCCCATTGCGTTAATATTGACAAAAAGAGAGCAACATGTGACGAATTGTTGGGGTAAGCTTCCCAAACAACTGGACATAACGTTCATTGCGTGGTTTTAAAAATAACATTTTGCAGAAATGTGAGACCATTCGGGTATTTTCATCATGTTTTGATCGCAATCTGCAGACAGGTGCTCTAATAGTCGACAAAACTAAGTGCGCATTCGCTGTACGCGGCTGAACAGCTTACCTGCCAATGATGAAACACAGAGAGGCAGAACGCCTGGCCCTGTGTGTGTGTACGCAAGTCAGTTTCGAAGCCAAACGAGTCGATGGCAGGTATGAAGGCCTTAATCGTGTAGAGCGGTGACCCCGGCACTGGCGCGTCCTGTGTCACGTGACCTCTGCAATAAAGTGACGTCGTTGGGTTATTTCAGGTCAGTTGGACGTGCAAAGTGCGATAAGGAGGCAAGTGGCATCAGATAATGTGGAATTATAGCAAACCGGTGGTGGGCGAAGTTAAAATGTGGGTAAAGTGGGTTACACATAGCGAGTGGGTTGCAAATACTGTTACCACGTTAAAACTTGCATGAGTAATGTAATGAGAAAGTACTTACACCAGATTTAACTTTTGAGTGGATACCCTCCCCTAAATTACCCACAAAAGCACCGTTGAAAAAACGTCTTTTCTGCCGGTCAGCTTACCTTCTGCGAGCAAGCACAGTGTAAACAGCTGATACACAGTCAGCTGGGGCCATCACTTCCACGAACATGTAGGGTTCCATTAGACGAGGGGTGGCCATCAAAAAAGCTGAGTAGGCGACCCGGCGAGCAGTTGGAATGATTTGGCCACCTCCTCTGTGTAGAGGCTCGTTCGCTATCACCGCGTCCAGGATTTTGAACTTGACGTTGCGAATGGCTGCGTGAAGACGTTAAACATTGAATTGTGGAGGTATGTGGTTTATCTGTGAGACTGTTTTAAGCATCTCTGAATAACGAAGAATATGGGACGATTACTGGCGTAAGTTTCACATTTTGCTTATAACTGTGCAAAAAATGAATTTTTTTGAACTAAACCATTAATGTTTAGGTTTAATGTGCCATTCTGGGCCTGTTGTCAAATATACAGCAACATCGCAAACTCAAACGACTAATGAATTCTAATCCCACACTTACGTTCATCACAAAGAGGTCCCTCTCTTGTGCCCCACTGAAATCCCTGTACAATACTGTCCTTCACTGATCCAAGCAAACCCTTGTCCACTTCAGATGGAAGAGTATCGTCAACCAAGATGTTTGGGCCTGAAATGTGCGAAGTAACAACTAACGACTTTTTTAAATGCATAAAGATTGTGCCTGTCTATTACGAGTGAAAAATCAAAGAAATTTGAGCGACTACTGGTCAAGGTGCATACAAATTGGAGTCCAGACGAAAAATGAGTGAAAATAGTATTTATTGATTTGGTAAATCCATAATAAAATCACAACTCCCAAAATACAAAGTACTGATGATGACAATAGCGATTGTCGAAACGTTAGCAGTTCAACGTATTCATTATAAAATCACAATTTACAAATAAACTAAAAACTGACCCGAGTTGTCGGGGCCGAAAGCCCAGATGGATCGAGCAGCGAGTAAATCCCAATCGTATTTGGTCTGGAAAAATTCCCCAAGACGCTTTCTGTTCCAGCCAATCTGTACAACCTCGCGTTCAATATCTTCAGCCAAACCTTTCTCCAGCGGCTCAGCAATCATCGTCAGTTTGTTCCTGGGCAACAAGGGAATTTTTTCGCAATATTTAACTGTGCCATGAGGTTAACAATCTGTGGCAGCAAGTAACGTTTTCGAAAGTGATTTGATAAAGCTGCTCGTTTTGCAGATTTGTGTATTCGAATGTTTTCGAATCTGATTAGAATCTGCATGCAGCCGGTAGGGTGAAGTCGTCAAAATCCTCATTCGGTTAAGCATGTCGATAAGTATGAAGACATTTTAGGCTTAGGTAAGATAAAGGCTAAGTGTAAAACGATAAGTTTATTCATGAACAGAAATAAATACTTAATAATTGCCAATCTTATTCACCCTATTTCAGGCACACAATAACAAACACGGCTATTGTTCAATTTAAACGTGACTCTTTCCAATTTTTTATGATCTTTTGGGACCAGTTCGGACGGGCGTATTATATTACCAGGAAAAACCAGTATTTCAACTCCAAAATTTTATGATTCAGCTTTCAGGCCGCGAATCGTCGATGGAAGCGGTGGTGAAGGCGTGGACAAGTTACGCCCCCTTTCCTCTCCCGTTTTAGCCAATCAAAGAGAGAGAAAAAAGGGGGCTTGGCCTTGATCGTTTGGTGTTTTGACGGTTGTAAAGTATCACGTGTTGCTTGCTTGCGACTTCAAGGTGACCTCGGGTTCATCACCATATTTTATGCGAATTTTTGTCACACACTAAAACATTCACTCCACCACACCAAAAGCAAATGCACTTCATTCCAGCTACTACAATTTAATTTAGTTTGTTTATGACAGGCCAAACTGCTGTGAAACATGGGATTACTTTAAACATTGTAAGCTTGAAAGAAATGGGACTGGAGGTCCTGAATTTGTTAAAAATTACTTTATTTCATTCTACAATACTTAAATATTGTATAATTTATATTGCGCATCCCTATTGACTGCGGCTTCGTTATGAACCATAAAAGTAAAATACTATTGATCTTAAATCAAGAAAGTCAAAGGGGTTGCCTGACACACTACTTTATGCTAATTTACCGAATTTAGTTAAAAGATTTACCTACGAAATACACACATGAGAAAAAGTTCACAGATATGGCAAAGTTTTACTGCTTACTTTCTATTAGGAGTTTCGGCAAAACATTTCAGGGATGAGGTGTCGACGACAGTCTCACAAAAGGCGACCACCGGGTCGGCCACTTTAATGTCGATCTCAGCATACATGCGACGAAGGTCGTGCATCACACAGTCAAGGTAGAGTTCACCTGTACCAAGGACAACGTGTTCGCCAGATTCTTCCACCTGGCAATAAACGTTTAAATTTTGGCAGTGATGTTTTGGCCGTTTTATTTAAGTTTCTTCAATGGCTTGGGACACTTTCACAGTTGGAACATAGGAAATATCCTGTTTTGCTTGAAAGAAAGTAAAATTTGTTTTCTAACAAGGTCACAAAAAAATTGTCTACGGACCCTGAAAGGCAAAACATTCATACAACAGGTAACAGAGTGTTGTTTAGATTTGGAAGGGTGTAATTCAGAAATAGAACAAGACAAAACTGCTCTTTACTTCCTCCAGTGGTTGCAAAAATTCCACTCTTCAAACTTTAAAGTAGTTGCTAATCATTCAGTCACATTTGCAGCTTTTAAAAGAAACTATTTTACACTGCTAAGCTACAGCAAATACTTCTCTGGTAAAAACCACCAAGGATATAAAAGTCATTTCCATTTGTCTAACCTTGGTAGTAAGTAGGGGATAACTTTTGTTGACCTTTCGCAATCCATCCAACATCTTTGGAAGCTCAGATGGATTAACTGGTTCAACTGCAATCTTGACAACTGAACTTGTGCAAAAGCGAAGTGGTCTATTAAAAAAAGTATAGTTGAACTATTTTGCAGGTGGTCTTTAAGATTGTGTTATTTCAAACACTTGGGATGTTGCTTCCAGGCTTGTTATTTTGAAAAACTATCTTTAATTTACATTATTTGCCAATACCAGTAATGTTGTGCAGAATGTCTTAACCAGGCTTCCACACATAACACAGTACAAGCAACAATTAAACAGTATTTAAGTAGTAACTACAATTTCTACAAAAAGTGGAAGGTTACTCGATCAAAATGTTTGGGTTAACTTCATTCAAAATTCTGTTTGGTTTAGAATGACCAAACAAATCCTATTGCACTCAGCAAGACATTTTCTAATGGGTTTGTAAAAGTGGTTACGAAGTAGTAGTCACCTGAAAATGTGAGCTTCTTCATTCCCTCGGGATTGGGTGATTGTGCTGGTTTTCACAACAGGTTCATCAACACCTTCCATCAGCACCCAGTTGCCAGCCGGGACCCTGTTCACTTCTACAGTGTATCTAAAAGCGACAAAGAAAGAACATTAAGTACTGCCAGAGAACAGTTCTTGACATTAACCTTACCTTAATAAACAGTGTTAAAAACTTCTTGCACGGTTAGGCATACTTGGGATATTATGGTGTCTTACATATATGACATAACACTAGGTTACTTACTGCCTTTAAATGTTGTGTCCCTAAACAACTTAAAGGAGTATGTTACAGGGTGTTCAGCAAAGTTTGTTGAGTACAAAGCATTTAATATGTACACTGAGTTCAAACTACAGAACTGCTTGGTGCAGCACTTATTTGTTATTTGTATTTCACATGCATGCCAATAGCAACAGGGTTATGATAAATAACAACTATGCACCAGACACATTAATCTCATAAGCCTTCCAGAGTGTAGATATTGGCATACAAATCATCACCTTGCTTCAGCAATCCATAACCTTCCCATGGTAAGTACTCGAGAGTCTTCCTCATCCTCAAGTGTATAATTTTCACCGAGGACTTTTACAACATCACCAGCATGCACTGTTCCGCTGATGACACGGCCGAACACACGGAAACTGACACCGTCTTCAGTGGAATACATTTTACAGGTGTGGATCATCAGCGGACCCTGGACAACAACAAAATTATGATGTTGTGTTTGGGATGTACAGAACTGAGCCATTTGGTACAGACACCTGTTTTTGATGCTGTTTAGAAGATTTATTAGCTTACATATGCAAGGCATTTGTTACACACACTAGTTAATGACTGATTTATGAGTTTTTACAAAAAAAAACATTCAACAATGTTAAAAAGTAACGTTTATAGTTAATTGCTTTAGGGTCTCTCAAAAACAAGGCAGGCCAGTATTTGGCCAAGGCATTTAGATTTAGTCAACATAAAAGTATCACATTGCTGAAACTGTAAGGTCAATATATTAGCTTCAACTGTCAGACAATTCTTACATCAGGATCACATGTGAGCATGGCCTGTACAAGTTCAGAATCATCTTGTGGTCCAGTGTAGGTGTGGGGAACTTTCGTTTGGGCAGCATGTTTGGCTGATGGGATGTGATCCACACACATACTGACGAATCCAGAAAATCCACCCATGAATCTAGAACAGAAAGAAAATGTCCATAATTGGAAGCTTATCCTGACTATTTCAAAGTTAAATGTTTTTTATTTCAAAGTTAAAGACGCTGGAGTTAATAATTTCAGCGAAAAAACCTCTGGATTACAGAAAACACAACTCTGCTTCTGCAGCTTATTGAGGAAACATAGATCCCAAAAGAACCAGCAGATTTTAGCAAATCCGGAAAACTCTTACAGAAGAGAATCGCATGAAGTTTGAATGGTTTGTAAGCTTTCAACTGCTTGCTTTCATGCTTCCAATGCAGGAACATACACAAAAAACAATCTTGCATCCTTACGTTTGTTTATAACTGTGACGTAATAACTAAACATTTTGGCGGGAAGGTGAAAACCTTGAATGCGATTTGCTTGGGTAGCCTAGAATTTGCGTTTGTAAATTCACATAATTCGCATCAGTATGATGATTCGATTTACTCATGTAAACAGGGTTATTGTTGGTATAGCATACTTTCATTAGTGTTTTTTTAAATGGTTTATTGTTACATGAGGTTTAACATAGATTGAATAAATAGGGAAATGTGTACGATTTGACATGACAAGAAGCACCATTGAACCTAAGTGTTACTATTTATGAGCAGAAATACCTTGAGCAGACTAATCGTAGTAGTGGTCGGATGTTCATTTTCATCTCCTCCTTGGAGATATGAACACCTAGCTCATCCAAAGTTCTTGGCAAAGTGGAATCTACATCACCTACAACCTGAACATATAAGCAGAGGTTTAGATAACAAGCTAAGCATGTGCAATCGAAACATGATGTTGAAACTCATTTTGTTGATAAGGTGGAAAAACACACACTTTAAAACCTTAAAATTACAGTGTAGGCAATAAACAAGGAAATCAAAAATATCTGTAATATATATGTACATTTCTTACATTGGCAAAAAATTTAGTGATTGACTAAATTTTGAATTTTTTACCTGTGCAAAGATTTTGTACATGGGTTCCAACACAAATTCGATAAAACTTCTTTGGGCATTTGTATGTGGAGGCTTCTTGCTAAATCTTCGACTAAGTAACAAAACAAACAATTAACAATTTTGCCATTTTTTAGTCTACTGTTCAAACTGAACTTTTAATTGTCAAATAAAATAGGCACCTGTACAAAATTACATGATTTACAGAAACTTGGGCATGTGACTAAATATATTTGATTGCAATAACATACATTTAAAGATTAAAAACAAATTCCTACTAACGTTTTCGAGTTGTAGTAGATGTCACCCCACAGTCTTCTTGCAAAGGCTTTAGCATCAAGTCCTTTGCCAAACTGGTTGACATAGAGATTCGAGAACGATGTGAGGGTAAAACAAAATGCATATTGGGAACTTGCAAAACAAACATTTCCAAGTATTGGTGAAACCAGTGGAATGTTTTCGGTGTCACTGTAAGTGCTGCAAACACAGTACTAAGCATTAAAACTAAATTCCAACAATCAGTATATTTTAAAGTATTATAATATCATATATGTGCAAAAATTGCAGCAGTGAATAGCAAGTCACTTCATAACATACTTTTCTCTAAAACCCAATTTATATCAGCAGATCCTGCTATAATAATACTGACTGTACAGTTACTACAGTAAGTAAACAACAAAATATTTGAAGATTAAGCATTGCAGTTTTTTATGCATAGTTCTCAGTTCAATGCAACTAAAGTAGTCAAGGTTGCATGTTAAAAAAATATGTTGTGGTAGTAAAAAACAAAACATTGCTACACATTAGGTTTGCAGGAACCAGTTACCAGTCAGTTGAAAAACAAAATTATCATATTATTATTAAAATATTTGAGTTGTTTTGAGTTTATTTTGTGTTTCATTAAGCTTTCTAGTTAAGAGATTTGTTTGCTTTTTCCAACTTTATGAAAATTGTTTTGTTTTGTGTTTTTTATATTGGCAAATGTAAATTGCTGACTTTAGTGGTTGATATTTAGCATACAAATACACCACTATCAAAAATGTAAAATTTTACGTCAACTGTACCTTAACAAGCTGTTGACTTCATCAACAATGTGTCTTAGTTTGTAATAAGCATCGGTAGGAGGCAGTTTAAGCTCAAGAATCAGTCTGTCAATCTTATTGATGCAAATTGTGACTGCTAGGTGCTCCTATAATTCAAAAAAAGTATATTTATATGTATATTTACTTCAGGCTAGCAACACATCTTGTATTTATAGTATTAGTCCTTTCATAATGCTCAAGAATTTTACACCTAAAAGTTTTCTATTCATATTAAAGTTTTAAAAATTAGGCTATAGTTTGGGTTGCTTTTACAAATATTCATTATTACCTGAGCTGTGAAAACCTAGCACAAAACCAGAGTGCTCTGAATGCTAGCTGACACCAGTGCCCGATTATCAGTAAATGAAGGCATAAATATTTTGGAGTTTTACCTGTAAAGCATGTTTAAGTAGCTGCTCTGTGTTAAGCATCACACCCTCTGAAGCATCAACGAACAAGACAACTCCATCACTTAGCCGCATTGCTGCAGTTACCTACACATTTGTATGTGATGAAAAGCAGTTAAGGCTCTTGACAATAAACTGCCAGAATGCACACTAAAAAGGCATGTTTTTGGTGCTTCATTTTTGGACATTTAATAAAATACGTACAAAATCTTAAAACTGGTTTCTAGACAGGAAGCTTCAATACTTACTTCATCAGAAAAGTTTACATGTCCTGGTGTGTCCATGATATTCATGAGATAACTTTTGTCCTTAGTGTCAGGCATAACAAGTGTTACAGGTTGTGCCTTGATGCTTAATCCCCTCTCCTGTTCTGTTAGCAGTGTGTCGGTGTATCTTAGCTGAAAGCAACACAAACAACACAACATGGGTAAAAAATATTCTTGAAACCAAGTATGTATGTAGTAAAAATAATTTAAGTTGCACAACACCTACATCTTTGTCTTCCCGTTTTGCAATATCAGAATGTGTTTGTTCCATCAAGCAATCCACAAAGTTGGTCTGAAATTTAAACACAATGTCATGCTGTACAATATCAATAAACACATCATAATTTGATGTAGTTTATACTTTTAGACATTTTGCCTGTGAAAAAAGGGCCACCCACTACACAATAATTCAAAACCAGGACTGAAAAAATAAAAGTTTTCCACACAACATATTTCATAAGTGCAGTTTGTTCACCTTTCCATGATGCAAATGCCCTACAAGTGCAACATTTCTTATAAGTTCAGAGTTGTCCATCATGTCTGCAAGGTACTCCATGTCATACGTTGTGTTAGGGAGCTCTTGCTCAACCAGTGCAAACTTCTTTCGCTTAATTGGTGCAATAATTGGTTCGGTAAGGGGTTGAGCATCTTCTTCTTCCACTATAGTCTGCAACATAAGGGCATAAAAATATAGGGTCTCGGAGGTCTCAGATTTGATAAATAATATTTTTGCATATAATATGACATTATAATAAACGTTTTAGATCTGTTAGCTGACCAAAGCCAGCTAAACATCAAGCTATTTTAACAAAAAACAATCAGAAACAATAAATAAAGTTGCTGAAATAATTGCAGCATTTTTAGTTTGGCATTTACCAGCAAATGTTTTTTTTTTAAAACTTTGGGAAAGCAATTTGTATTTGTGTAGGTGTAATAATATTAATTTTAACATGAAGCGAGTGTAAAGCTTACCTCCACTTGCTCCCCATACACCTCTTCATGTGTTGGATAATACTTTTTGTCTTCATGCAGCACAACTTCCATTCCTGTGCCTTTGAGAAATGTAAACACATTTAGTGAAAAGCACAGAATAGCAAACTAACAACTCATTACAATGAATTGATTTTATTTCACATGTATATAAATCTAAACAAATTTTAAACTTTGTCATGTCTTATAGATCTCAATTAACTGTGTTTTCTACATTTTACTACGTTTAAATGACAATTTAAATCCAGTTTCTGATAGCAAACTGCCCAAGACAAACATTAAAATATGTCACAAAAAGTGGTCTCCATCATGATGATGAAACAAAATGAATAGATTTTGAACATGCTCCAGAACAAAAGTTTTTCTCCCGCTGACGAATGCAAAAAAGCAATTTTATTAAATCACACTAAAATGAAGGTGTTTGTATGAAAATAAAATACTGAATGAATTGAAATAAAATGCAAAACGCAACATGAATGGAATCATACCTTGCTGTTCATCCCCATTTGCATCTTGATCGTCATCGTTCATGCCATCATCAATGGGTGATGGAATTGATTCAACCTCTTCTTCTTCTTCATCATCCGAGTCAAGTTCTGGGCCGATGTAATTGCCAAACTCATCATACATATCAGTATCCATGGTGGTTATTTTTGTTAATTTAATATATTTTAGCAGCAAACAAATTTTCTGCAACATATGATACAATTTGCGAACTGTCTTGCCAATCTGCAGAATATGACATTTCCCGACGAGATCTCGGGCGTGCAGGACCGAAATGTCCCACGTGCGACACAAGTGACAAAGATGACTAGGCAGGGCAATAAAATGTCTTTGGTGCAAATATATTTGCAACAAAATAAGCAGAATCCCTGCCAATTCAGACCCCTTTACAATGGTATCCGTTTATATGTCGAAAAATATCCTGAATCAGTGTGAAAACACCAGACTTGCCATGAATATAAAAAGCCACGCGTTAATTCAGCTGGTATTCAAAGATTGTTTTATGTTTTGACCTTCACATGCAAAGAAAAAAATCTGCGTGCGTAACAAAATTTGAAAAACAACTCGCAGGTGCAGCTGCCATACTCTGCAGACTGGCTGTCTTGAAATGTTGTAGACTTGAAAACATATTCAAACAAGTTTAATCCAAAACTACCAAAACTTTAAAACTGTATGTAATCTTTAATTTAAAATATCTTGGTACAACGTACTGCAGTTGGAAGAATATGAATGTAAAAAATGGATGGGTAAAAAGTTGGGCGATAAAAAAATTTCTATACAGTACAGGCCTGAAACATAACTCTAATAAAGGCTGAACTGCTTAATTGATGACTGTCATAATCTTTAGCAGAATCAATTACTGGGATGCCCTTAAAGGAAAGAGCAAAGAAAAATGGAGCAGTTTAAACAATCAACTTTCTCATTTGAATTTCTACATCTCTCCTTTCAAGTGTTGTCCTCTCTTTATCTTGAAGCACTGTGAAACCACGTTTTGTGCAATGTCATGTGCAGTTTGTGTGGTGAAACTAATCAATCAATGAACCTCAACTTTGTACTGTAATAGGGTTTAGGTATTTCGATAGATATGTCCATTATCCGTGCACTAAAACTTCTAAGGTCTCGGCATTCAAAAATCTGAAAAGGCGACAAAACCACACTGATTTGTAATGAATAGTAAACAAGTTTGTGTACACTAAAAAAAACACACTTCTTTTAAAAAAACACAAAATCATTTGTTTGCTCACATTTCATTAAATTCAAACACAGCAAACAGTTACAGCACAACAGTTGCCAAAACGTTTCTCAAACGATTATTTTCCCGCACCGGCAGCGCTTCTAAACATGCGCGGTTTTTAGCAAGTTGTGGGTATTAATGACTATTTTCAGCACGGTATTTTGCGTTTTTACTCAGCTGACGCAAAAATTACAAAAGAACCGTATGATACACGTACATGCTATAATATATTCTATTACCCTAAATCTTTTACGATAACAGGCGATCCCTTTATTTTTCATGCTAAATTATTTATTTGTTTCAGCGAACTTCAGGAAGCTCCGCCACGAAATGGTCTGCAACCCCTTTTCTTTATTCAGCGGTTAGATTACAGCTCTTGGGACTAATAACTTACCACTATGGTATGTTTAATCCTTTACTTGTTAACACCGCCTCCTTGCGGACAGCGACCGGGAGGAAAATGTAATTGGATCATATTGGACTTGGAGTGTGGTCACGTGACTTGAGATGACGGGAATTACAAAATCCAATTGATCCAATTTAAACTCTTTATAATACATAAACAACACTACTTGCTATTAATTTTAGAAAAGTCGTAGGAAAGAAGCAATGTAGTAAGAACAAAAAAGCAAATGCCTTTTATTGCAGGGAGTCACAATTTGAAGTAGAAAAAAAATGTGGCATAGCAACATTTATGAATAAGAAAATCGTTTGAAACTCTTCCTTCATATATACTGCTTATATTTCTACGCACAGGGCTACACCCATGCCTCCTCCAACACACAAAGTGGCAACGCCTTTGTGTGCCTTCTTTTCACTCATAGCATGTAGTAGTGTCACCACTATACGGCAACCAGTGGCACCCAAAGGATGTCCAAGTGCAAGTGCTCCTCCTCGTACATTCACCCTAAAACCAAATGCCACACTGAACCCATCAGCTGTAAAAGCCAAAAGCCACACAAGGGTTCGTTTAATGAACCCCAGGTTCAATTTGTGAATACTTAACTTCAAAAACCCTGATGTGGGCTGACATTACTACATGAAAACCAGGCAGCATTTTTCCCATATTGACTTTAAACAAAAATTGCAAGAGTTGTGATGGTAGAAATGCACGAAGCAGTTTGTGTTTGCAATGGGTCCAAAATTCCAATCTGACCGACTTTTCTTACAGCTATGTTTACAAACCCAATCAGATTAGGGATAAAACACCTAAAAACAAGGCAGTCACAATGACTACCATTTATGACATACTTGTTGACATCAATGCCAAGGTCTCGAACTACTGCCAAACTCTGTGCTGCAAATGCTTCATTAATTTCAAACAGATCCACATCTTCGATTTTCCAACCAGCTTTTCCTAGCTGCAATCAAATATGTCTCATAAGCCTGTGCTGTTTAGAGTGAAATAATTTTGTAACTTACAGCTTTTCTTACAGCAGGAACCGGTCCTGTACCCATTATTAATGGATCTACTCCAGCATGTGCCCATGACACAATTTTAGCAAGTGGAGTGAGACACCTAAAAAGTAATTTTTTTTTATTCATACATAAAGTCTTTTCTCACTACAAAATACTTGATGTTTAATCGTAGCATGATATTTTTATTCAAAAGGCATGGATTAAAAAAGCACGAAGTTAGGTGTAATAAACATTTTAAAACAGCACATTTGAGAAATGTGATCATGATATATTTTTTTATCATCTACACTTTTAATTCGAAATTAACGAACTAAAATTAAGAAAACAACTTTTTGAAGCCAATGTCACAAAAGCCAAACAATAATTGCATCCACAGAAAGGCATTAAATGTGTCATAAATCCAAAACAATTCACCTTTTTTGAGCTTCTCCACTTGACATAACTAAAACGGCAGCAGCCCCATTGTTCACTCCTGTGGCGTTTGCGACAGTTACACTGCCTGTTATGCCTTTTAATTTGTGTTCATCCGACAGGCCTATTGGTTTTAACTTGGACAGTGATTCCATTGTAGTTTGAGGTCTTGGAAATTCATCAATTGCTATCGTCATTTCTGAAAAGTTTTGCACCATTTTACAGATAAGAAACATAATTATCAGTTGGATTGGGTACCTTTCCTTCCTTTGACAGTTACAGGAATTATTTCTTTTTCAAACTTGTTTGCTTTTTGTGCTTCTGCTG
Source organism: Phallusia fumigata (assembly GCA_008931825.1). NCBI lineage: Eukaryota > Metazoa > Chordata > Ascidiacea > Phlebobranchia > Ascidiidae > Phallusia > Phallusia fumigata. The sequence continues at coordinate 57,466 of QXVZ01032917.1, forward strand.
CCTTCATTTGTGATGAGTATGTAAATTCATCCTATGCACCAAATCGTTGTATTAGCAAGAACTTGATCAGATATGGAGACTGAAAATTAAATGAAAACTACAAATGTTTGTTACCTGGTCCGTTCTGCTAATGTTCCACTTTTGTGCTATATTCTCTGCAGTGTTAATCATTGCACATTTATGGATACAATCTTTTAACCCATCTTCGACCATTGTATCCACCAGTTGAGTATTTCCACTTTTAACCCCAATGCGCATATGGACACAATGTGGAGCCTTTTGAAACAGATATTAAAATGTATGAAATCAGTGTTTTGAGGCCAAACTCACAATCTTACCAGACTCATGCTCTCCTGTCCACCAGCAACAACAATTTTTGCATCTCCACATTTTATTGCCTGAAACGCAAGAGCTATTGCACGAAGACTAGCACCACACACCTAAAAGAAAGCATACAAGTTGTTTGCACAATTTCCAAAAAGTTACAAATTTGTGTACATGAAGTTATGAAACAGTAAGGACCAAACAATAAATGTATTTATCCAATGCATCATTGTGTCTAAGAGTTAAACACATGCAAAGTTATGTTGTTTTTTATAACTGCAGGTTGCATGTTCTAGTACAGACTGTTTGTTCACACTTTACCATTACACCTTTATTAGCAGCATACCTGATTTACAGTCATTGCTGGAACATAATGAGGCAGACCAGCAAGTAGAGATGCATGGCGGGCAGGATTTTGTCCTTGGCCAGCTGTTAGAACCTAATTGTATATAAAACATTAAATGTTGTGTTTGCATTTAGTCTAAGATGTGTTGTGTCCTGCTAATTTATAAACTAGTTTGCTGCTGGTACAAACTGGTCAAAACTCTATAATTTAAAGTCACAAAAAAGTGAAATTACAGTTAGATACTGCATGTTGTACTTTTTTATAAGTATGGTCAAACTATTTGGGTGTTGTTTTGTTTCTCAGTCCCATAGATTAACATGACACAAACTAATTAACCTGTCCCATGATAACTTCACAAACATCTTCCTTATCCACATCTGCACGTTTTAAGACTTCTTCTATGACAAGGGATCCCAATGTGTAACTTGGAACTGTTGCAAGGTTACCAGTCAAGGTCCCTGGATAAAAAACACAACATATGACAACTGATCAGAATGTTTGTAAGAAATATAACTAATTTCTAATACAAAATAAACATTTAAATCAGCGCATCGAGCCAAGTATAACTTACCGATTGGGGTTCTAACTGCTGAGACTACTACAACTGATGACATTGAAAAATCTTTGCAGATTTACAACATTGCCAATTATTTCATAAAATGTAATTAAATTCTGAAAACACAACATACATGCCTTAAAACAAAACTTATATTATGTACCTTTCAAACATTAATAAAACAGCACAATTCTATAACAGTATTAGTCATATTTCATTTTGAACAGATAAAACAATGGCCAGAATTACAGTTGAACCATTAAACAGAAGCTCCTGCTTAATTAAATCAGAAATGACTGCTTCAAATTGATAAGCGTTTTGGCTTTGGCTTGAAAATAGTTTTAACTTTTTGCCTAATTCTTTGTGATTGTTGTTTGGAATGTTAAGTTTCTCAGCAGTATAATCCACCAGCTTTCCAATCGACCATTGATCACTGACAAACACTGCTTTTGATGCCAAAGTCACATTAACAGATTCATCCAAATTTACAGTAAGAAAAACCCGTTCCCCTTTGGGAATAGAGTTGTTGCCAGTGGCATGCATTTTCATTTTCATAAGTGCTACTTTGGCAGCCATCTTTTCTGATTTTGCATTTCTAAACTTAGTCTTCATCTTCACTGGTACATGGGTCGGCTGAATGTGAGATGATTGTTTCGGTGCTTTCTCAGGCAAACAGCAGCACTTGTGGTCTTCTGGGATTCGGTGTTTTAGACAAAATTGCCGATCACATTCTGAGCACTTGACTGGTACCAGTTCAGTTGAAGAGCAATCCTCAATTGAGCATCTGTACTTAGCAACTTCTGCAGTTTTCTGAAGTTTCTGAGGTACATTGTTTCGGTTGCAGTTGTGGTTATCTTTGTCCTTGTGTTTCAAACAAAATATTTCTGAGCAGTGTTCACACTGAAAAGGCAGAAAATCAAGTTGGTTGCAGGTTGTCAAAGCACAATGTGTCCCTATACTAAATTCATCCATCTTTAAAGAAAAAAATAATTGACAAGTTGTACATCCAAAAGCATCCAAACATAACTTTTCGGGAACATACTGTTGTCAACAAAATAAGGACTGACAAAATGTTCCTAAAATTGTAAATATATCATGTGTACATGGTTAACAATTGACACTATGAATTTAAGCAACTTGGTTCAAAATGAAAATCTTTGAAAATCAAATTACGCAATTCAAAAACTGTACAAAGCTAATTTACACCCATCACTTTGCAGTTTCTTCATAATAGTAATGATATGCAGATGGTGATAATTTCCACCCACCACTGCGAAGTTCAATGATTTCCAGCAGCATAAGTCTGGACAATTGTGAAGTTTTTTCACTTAAAAAAAGATTTCGCAAACTTTGCATTAGATCCTCCATGCGATGTTTGTTAAGTCTGTCCAGCTCTTCTCCAACAAACTGAAGTTGGGTCACCAGGCACTGAATAGCCTCCTCATGGTTCGCAAAGCGGATGTCTGAGAGAATTCCAAGAACTTCATATACTGGGACCAAAAGAGCCATGAGCGGCATATTATTGATATGCATTAGATCAAATACAGCGCAGAGAAAGTTGACAAATCCAATCCATGCTTTCATGTTTTGACAGTTTTGTCCAATGTGCTTTTTGTACTCGCTCTGTAGTTTGGTCAAAAGAAAAGGGCGGAAGAATCTTGGCTGATTGTCATGAAGCAGTGAGAACTCGGCTTGTGCTATATCATTGCAGACCCTTGCCGCTATTCTGCTTTCTTTGGTGTTTCTCATACCCTTCAAAACAAGTATATCCACCAATCGTTTCCAGTCTCTTTCAGTGATTCTTCCTGGGTCCTGTATACATTGCAGAAGCTGATGCTTAACCTCGGGTTCTAAATTTAATTTGTTAAGATTTTCCTGAATGTTAGATTTATCAGACATAATTGAAAATATGACAGACCTAGACTAGAATACAAAGATTTAAAAAATACCTTTTGGGTATTTTTTATCCCAGTTTGTAACAGCTTTGATATTTTCAACGAAATCTACAATGGTATTCAATACCAAAAACTGTGTAAAGCCTTAGTTTAGGTGATTGTGAAATCCTTATTTCTGCAAATTGTCCTTTTTTAAAGGACCATGTCTTGAAAAATAGTGTTGTCTTTGTTTTTAAAAAAGATCTCTACTTTTGCATTGTTTCAGCAGATGTATGTAAACTTATAGGTTTAGTTACTGAATCAAAAGGGCAAATTGCAGACAATTTATTGTTTTAAGGCAATTCATTGGAACCACATAAACCACATAGATAATAATTATTCAAAACCTGCTCTTCAAGGCTTCTAAACCCACAAAAATGTTTAACTTCTTTTAAAACTATAAATTGCCAAACCTTATAACGCATTTATTTGCCAATTCCTATGTGGTATTTAGGTTACTTATCCTATCCCCCTAACTCTATCCTGCAATATTTGGAGTATCAAGCAGATTAGGCGGACCTGCAGTACTTTTTACTCAGCAGAAAACATTTTGATCGATCAAAGTTTTGTAACTGCCCAGGTGTAAGGTTAGGTGTTTTCCCTTTATGATAGAAATCGTTAGATGACCATTTCAGTTTTTTTTATCTTTTCGTAAAACGAATGTTTCTTTGACAAAAAAAACTTTCGTGCTATATTTCTCGGTTTACTTTTAATCAAGCAGTGTTGGTCTGCTCGTATTTATAGAATATATTTTTTGGGGGAAACAAGAAACGTGGAAAATTCCTGCCATGTGTGACCACGGTCTGACAATGGTCATGTGTGGTGTGTGCTGCTGCTGTTTGCTGACCTTGCGCGATTCGGCTTTGCTTATTTGTGTTGCAGCAAATTCAGCCTCTGCAATTCCTGTAACAGCCGTGTTTTTTCAATAACTCCTTACCTTGTTTTAGGAATTTGCCTTTTATAGCAATAAAATTTATAGGCAGGGTGTGTTATAATATAGGGTGAATAAATAAACAAAAGACAAGACAGCAAAAGATAAAAAACAAGTCCATGATTCGGAGGTATTAGTATTTGGTATTTGGCCCATCTAGTAAACTAATTATCTCAGATGATTTGCATCTAAAAACAAACTATGTTATGCAGTTTACACATTTTACATGAATGTTTTCAGATGTGTGATTTTTACATTCGATTTCTAGATTTTCTTTGTTGACAACAGAAGAAATGAGTGCTGGACGGCCAACATTAGCATCAAAAAACGTTGTTAGAAAAAATCATCATAATAAATCAAAATCTTCAAGCAGGTTAGTGTGTAAAGGACACTGCACTGATGAATGCTGACCTATCCATCGGAAGTTTGTTAATACCAGCAGTTAATAACTGATCATAAAACAGATTGCTACATAAAACTTGAATGAGTCTATGTGTTATCTTCAATTGTTTATTCAAAACTGGCACTTGAGGTATACAGATATAATTTGGTTTTCATCATTTTTTTCCAAGACCTTAACCAATGTAATAATTTGTTATGCTAAGTTTCCTATTTTAACATTGTATCTTGTTTAGTGGCAGCAACAATTCTCCAAGTAGTTCCCCTTCTATCTGGCCAAGTGATGAACATCGAGTAGTAACCTTTTTCTGCAAACACAAAAATGCTGTTAACTTTGACAAGCATATTGCTCCTTATGGGACAATAAAACAGTTTAGGCTGTTACCAAAAAAGCATATTTTCCTGGTAAACTTTGTTTATGTGATTTTCTAATTTTCAGTTTGTTTTATTAAACAACATTGCACCATTGGTTATTAAGTTTTAAAGAACTTTGCATTACAGATTCATTTTAGCGACAGTTTAAGCTTTTGCTAGTACAAAAAATTTTGGTGATCTTTTATTATCAGTAGCCCCTTGTGTAATGAAAAGCATTGTTAGAGTTTTTCATTGCCATTTAATGCTACTCTCTTCATTTAAATTAGACGACTGTTTGAATATGGCTATTATCGTTCCTTCACCAAATGACTTATAGTAGGCTTGTATAAACATACATTGCCTAACAAGTTGAAGAAAGGAGGCATAAAACTCTCCTAAGATTATGACAATTTTGTCGAAAACCTTTTGTGAAAAGTTTGAATAAAACACCCAGATCAAATTTGACCGATAAAAATTTTATTTTGTCTCTGCAGAACAGAATCGAAATGTCAACGAGTGCTGAAGCCAAGTCATTATGGGAAAGATATCGAAACAATTTGTTAGATGGAGTGCTTGAGGTTAAGGCGGACACATTTCATGTAAGCAAGTTGTACTGTATTTATAACCAAATGCACTGCATATTTGTAATTGTTTCAAACTACAGGTCGTAAAACCAAATATTTCGTATTTCTGGGGACTGTTTTTTAATAGGCTAGTTTAACATTTAACTCAAATCTGCACTGGGTCACCATCATTTCTCTGTTTTTAGACTTTACCAAACAAAAACAACAATAAGGAAAAGCCCAAAACACAGTGTTATGAAGATCACTGGAGTGCAGAAGATATTGAGAAAGGAATTGAAAGTGGAGACATAGTGACTGGTCGCCTCCGTATTAACCCAAAATCTTTTAAATTTGCTTTTATTGCGGATAAGGTTAGATTTGTTTATTTTTATTGTTGCTTCACAACACAGTTTATAAAGTATTTAGTTATAAACAAATGAAATGGTGGTAAGGCTGGTGGAGAATTATGTAATATTCTTATCCCTGTCCAATTTTGTCCTTTTGAACATCTTTATACCCTTTTTTCCACTGCTTTGCATGAAATTTAGTTTTAGAAAATGCACGTCTGCATTGTTTAAAAAGCACTGAAGTCATTTATATTAACATGTTTAATTGTATCTCCCCTATGTTGCATCAGCTGCATCTTGTGAAATCAGTGCTAAAGAAAAACAGGAAATTAAACACTAAAAATTAAAAATGTTCAAGCTTCCTCCGAAAACTAAGAAAGTGTTCAAACTAAAAAATATCTATTTAAACAGATTAAAGTTATCCATCTACCTAATATGCTACCCTGAAATCAAATAGATATAGAATTTTCCCTGATTTGCTACATTGTTTTATGTTGAGGAGTTCTCTTTATCTACAATCTTCTTGATGTATTTTTTATTATTTCCTTTAATTTGCCACATATTATTCGCTGTAGTGCTGTCAGGTTTTCATTCTGTGTTGTTTTAAGGTAGGCAAGGACATTGCTATCATTGATTTGCAAGGAAGAAACCGGGCTTTGTCTGGGGATCTAGTTGCAGTCAAATTAATAGATGATCCCCAAGTGTCGGTAAATAATTGTTTAAAACATTCTTGTATTGCTTCAATTTTACTTTTTTCTTCTTTCTATGTGATGCTGGTTCGTTTGTCACTTTTGGTCAAGATAGCCACCTAACATTTCCCCCACCAAATGTGGTCAAGAAATGTTTGGGTTTTTTTTTTGCTCGGGGGCATTTGACTCAGAAACACTGTGTCAAATAAGTTGTAATTTTAGATGACATTTTACAAAATGATTAAAGTTGTCTTAAAGCTGCCTATTCTTCTCTAAACACAAAGTAACACAATGCAAACACTGTAAACTTATGTTTATATATGGCAGTCAGGCAGCCATTTTGCTGGCTAAAATCAAGCTGTGATTGCATAGTGCAGTGGTTCCCAACCTTTTTTGATGTATTCCCCCTTTGTTTATTTTGAAACTTTTAATTTCTCCCCTTTAGACAAGAAGAGATATAAAGTAATTTTAAAAGATTTGAAACTACCGGTGTACATAAAAACAAATACTTCACTTATCATGAATAACTTGACTATAAAGTGGAAATTTCTCCCCTTAACTCGTAGAATTCCTCCCCGGTCGGGAACCACTGGCATAGTGGTAAGTGGTAACCTTAAACAGTTGGCTATATTATGCTGATAAATGAACATTTGTCTGGTCTATCAAATATTTTGGTTAATGTTTACTATGTCACAGAAACTGTGTTAGAAAAGGTCAGTAGAAATTCGTAGTCTGGTTGGAATCTGCATGGTCATGAAGTCACCAGAGGTTTCTTAGGCAACGCAAAAAAATGTTCTTTTCTTGTACAAGTCATCAGTTGAAAACCTGCTTATGACTTAATTCAGGCAGATAAAGTAATCCTGTTGTTGAAATACAGGAAATATATGGTACCTCAATGAGCTTCAACTAATCACTCTTGTTAGTTTTGACAATACCCACAAGTTTTGAAAAAGTTTAGGACAACTAAATCAGTTTGATCCCAAACCTTAGGTACCGAAGTAAAATATTAATGCGCTCTCACTTTATGACTTTTTCTGATGTTTTCATTTGTCTGATTATGTTACTTGGTTGAATTCAGTAAATGTGTTTGCTGCTCTTTTGGAATGTAATTGGTTTCCCTCCAGATACCTGTTAACATTAACAGACATGTTGGGATCCATTCATTACTACTTGCAGAAACTATTATGTCATAAATACCTAGGAAAACACATTATAATGTAGGGTTTTAAAGATGTTATGATTGAAAATGGTTTACATGGCTTAACAAACTATTTTTTTGGAGTAGTGCAGTGCTTGTGGAATACAATTGTACATGGAAAAAAACAATCTTTAGTTTGTATAGTAATATAGGTTGTGCAAGATGGGAAAATCCAGTTTGATTTTTATCTTTTATTTTTAGGATATACCTGCACCAGTTTCAGAGCTGTGTGGTGATGTGGAATCACTTAACGTAAACCCTGAGCCCGATATGACACCTAAATCCCCGGAAAGTACAGCCTCCCCCCTTGGTACATAAACTAAAGTAATCTAATTTGCAGTCCAGGTCGATAATGGTCACAATAATGTGTGCTATTGTACCTTGGTCTAACATATTTGTTTCATATAAATCATGGGATAATATTTTGCACAGAAAAATAAGTAAGAATTTAATGTCACTGCCCACTGCCTTGTGATAAAGCTGTGGCTTTACAAAAAAAAACAATTATTTGTGCAAAATAAAAAAGCTATGATATTGCTTTGAAAGGTACTGGCTCGTTTAAGGGACCCAGAAAAGTGGGAAAAGTCGTTGGAATTCTAGAGAACAATCATACCCGCCTTGCTAGTGGAAAAATTGAAATTCCTAAAACGGTAAGACAAACATAGCAAAAAAGATCTCTTATAGGTACCACAAACTAAGTGTGTATGTTAATATTAATTTTTGAAGTGTTGGAAATATGTACACATTTAGGCATCATGGGTGAAGTGTTGACTTTTTTTATTGACTTCCACTTCAAGACCACCTCTAAATCAGAACTTTATCAACATTTTTTATTATTTAACAAGCTGTTGGTAACAGGTTACAAAGTCAGTGTGAGAGTCGGACGCCTATGAATACTAGGAGTCCGTCAGAATTTTTTCATCCGACTCTGACTCCCTAAAGTCCAGTTAAATCTTTGTGGCTGATTTTTTATAATTAAGCAATGAAATAAATTTTGTTTTTAAACAGGAAATTGTTTGCAATGTTTTCACTATGATGTCAAAAAGTTGACTTTTTTAGCCTATAAATAAACCAGAATGATAACCTTAAGTACTCCCACTCCCAAAAATATTAGGAGTTTGAGTTGGCATCCTGGTAATGCTAGGAGTCTGGAGTCAGACTCAAATCTTATTTTTCAGATTTAGGTTGGTAAAAGCTTTACTGACATGTTGCACATCTGTTGTAGGGCTCACCCATGTTCAAATCTGTCACAAATGGGTTTCCCTTCATGTCCCTAAGCCGAAATGACGTTGATGAAAAAATTTCCAAGTATGACATAAGCAAGGTTTTATTCACTGCAAAAATCAAAGACTGGGGAACTGAGAAAATTTTTCCGACTGGGTAAGAATGTTTGGCAGTTATAATATTACATAGTTTGCTAACCTAAAATGTGACCCATTCATCCAGACAACTGGCTAGTATATTTTTAACTGTGTTTAGCTTTTTTTGTAATATGTGCATGTGTCTGTTTTTGATTTTTGGCATTGTTTTTTGGTTAGCCAAAGAAGAGGGCCAAGCAACTATAAAATTTCATGAACTGCTCAGTTTCTCAAAAGTTAATGTGTTAAAGTTTAGAATGATAATAGATGGGATTCATAGGATGTCGGCAATTTAAAATTTGTTTGACCAGCCAAGTGGTTTCCCTTATCATCCTGAGTGATCTGGTTTTCTCTAATGCTGTTTTTAGAGAGCTTGTCGACTGTATTGGCGAGGCTGGTGAAATTGAAACTGAAACCAAGAGCATTCTTATTGACCATGACGTTGACTTTCAAGATTTCAGTCCGTCAGTTACTGACTGTCTTCCGAAAAATCTTCCATGGACAATTCCCCAGGTTTGTTTCTTGGCAAACTGATCTTTGCTATCTAACAACAGTTGATAGGTTAAACAAAACAAACTGAAGCAGTAGGGTTGGTCTTCAGACAGAAAATCGAAAAATTTTTCCCAAATCCATGATTAAATTTTATGGCACATCCCAGCCCGCTGCCCAAAAGCATGTGTAACTATACAACATGTTCAATTTTGGTTTTGGAAAACTTTTTACTCATTCTGCTTAAACTACCTTAATCAAAACATTGCTCTAAAAAATCGTTAGCGGCAGTTTTGACTAGCTTCAACGTATCCCAAAATCAGTTTCTTTAATACTTTGGTCCTTTTAATAGGAGGAAAGATCAAAAAGGAGAGATTTCACCAAGGAATGTATATTTTCTATCGACCCCTCAACTGCCCGAGATCTTGACGATGCCTTGCACTGCAGAAAGCTCGACAATGGTTGGTTATCATTTCATTTTAGCTTATTTTTAAGTCAGGCAGTTCATCAAAATATTGTTGTTATGTGTTTCAATACAACACAACAATACCCTATACCTTTGATCAGAGGTTTTTACTTGGGTACCAGCGCTCCCCCTGTGCGCAAGCTAACACACGGGGACCCTGAAGAATAAATAAACGATTAAGGGGCGCTGAGAGAAAAATGGAATAGTTACATGCTGATCATTCACGTTTTAATGCTGATAAAAATTCGTCGATTTTTGTCTATCGAGGGGGACGTTTTAAATATACCTAGCTGTTCAGGGGGTGTCACAAGAAAAAAAGGTTTAATACCACTGCTTTATATCAACATCGTCTGTTGTTACCCCTAAGACATGGTTTCTTTTGTAAAACCGATTAGTTAATCCGTTTCCTCTATGTTGCGATTACATTTTCTAATGTGTGCTGCCATATGCAGGCCGATACGAGGTGGGGGTGCACATCGCTGACGTCAGCTACTTCGTGACCCCCAAAACCGATTTGGACAAAGTGGCAAGCTCGCGGTGCACAACCGTGTACATGGTGGAGAAAGCAATCCCCATGCTACCTTCTATGCTGTGCGAAGACCTGTGCAGTCTTAACCCGGGTGTCGAGAGGTTGGCGTTTTCTGTAGTGTGGACGTTGGATGACAAGGGCAAGGTACTGTTGTCCACTCTTAGGTTTAGCATTGGCGCTGCGTGCTGTTGTTGGAGGTGTCTGACTTAAATTTGATTGGATTTTTTTAGAAACACTATGGTTAGAGTCATAGAATACATTCTTACAAAGTTTTGACAATGTACCTGCAGCGCGTTCTACCTTGATCCACCAATTGTGTCCTCCATTATTCTCGCGCTTCATAACGTCTTAACGTTACCAGCTATCTCCGACTTGGTGATTGTTTTGGTGCTATTGTGTCGCTATGATATCTTTTACCAAGCGAAATAAACTTAAGTTGTCCCAAAACGCAAAAAAAACAGTTTGGTCGGAGTAATGAGCAACCCAAACCGATCCATATTCACTACGTTGCGCTTGTAATTGTGAATGATTGCAAAAAATTCTATTCAAAACTTTTTTTTTCAGATTTTTTCGCAGTGGTTCGGCCGTTCGGTCATCCGATCTTGCGTAAAATTTAGTTACGATCATGCGCAGTCGTTCATCGACAACCCGGATCGCGATTTCGAGAAATCCGAAGACGTGGCAAGTGATGACGGATATCCCCCTATCAGTGGCGGGTTCTCGCTCAACTTGATTAAATCCAAAGTACTTCAACTTCACCAGGTAATCATAGGTTTTGTATTTATAATAGATAGGGCCAACAGAGTGAATCATTATGCTAGGATCTAGAAGTTTTTTCATTGTAAAGCTTTATTTGCTGTATCAGCACTTTTAAACAGTAGCATAACTTACTAACTTGATTTGCATGCGTTTTGAGACAGAAAATATGTAAAAGTGCTAATTGATTTCATATGGATTTTGGGCGTTTTGAATTCCAAAATTATTTTGTTTCTTGTTTTCAAAAATAAATAAACTATCCTAATGAAAAAACTTGACCTGCAAATTACAATTGTTTAGAAAAATCCGTAACAAAAAAGCCTTGCGCTTCTTCTGCCTATACTGGGTTTCGTTATTAGAACAAAGTTAAGGGCGTTTTCTGTTTATCTTTTTAAAATGTAGCAATTTGGTAGTAAACGTTGTTGCTTACTGCTTAGCACTGAGCGTGTAAGCTTCGTTTGTTGTAGATTGCTCAAAACCTGCGACGTCAACGAATCGACTCTGGAGCGTTAAAACTCGACCAGGTCCGTCTTGCTTACACGTTGGATGCCGATAGCGGGATGCCCAACGGATGTTACAAGTACACTTACAAGAAAAGCAACGAGTAAGCTATTGTGCAACAATGCTTTTTACACAAAATGTGCAAACTTGACCTGAAATTGTTGACGTTTTGAACGGTAAACCAAGGCTTTCAAGACGCGTAACGCCAGATAAGAGCCAGTCTACCAAATACTGACAGGTATACATAAAGTTTTTAGATGCTAAAAAACCTATCGAGGCGGTAGTTTTATGGTTTGTATAGCTTGTCGCATGTGTGTTCTCATTCTATAGCTTGGCAACTCGAAAATTAGGAATAGGCCAAAAGTTTTCTGTTTGCTGTGACATCACAACGCTTAGCAGAATTAGTCGCCTATTTTTTTCTTCAAAAGTGCAACGTCCTCGGCTTTTAGAGTTGTACGTCTGTGTAAAGGAAATCGCCAAGTCCATAGAAAGAGCATTTGAAGAGTCTTGTGTGGTACCTTTGGTATGTTTCAATTTTGCTTAATGTTATGCCATGTTACGCAGATAATGCTCGAGCGCCGAGCACTAAACCAGCAATACTCGGTAGCCGGTACCGAATACGTGTGCTGGCTCGGCTCGGCCAATCTGTGTTGGTAACGGCCTAACAACTGAGCCTTTTGTGTTAGCACTGTGACTTATAGATAATGTATATTTATACTCTTTCCTTGCTCATTGGAACTGTCTGTTACAGGCAAACTGTCACTGGTAACACAGGCAGACAATGACGAAACCGAATTTCTACATTTCAGCCTCATTTTTTGCAGTAGTTTTTCCTACACAATAGCAAAATTAGCAATCGAATACTAATATGCACAGTTATGTAAGGTTTGTAGAAAACTTATTCAATTTAAATGACGTTTGCTGTTTTGGTGCAACAAACCAGAAATAGTTGTCGAGTACGATTATTTTCATATTATGTCACAATAAATCCGGGTTCAGGCACCACCGTCGTCAGTAAAATGTTTTGCGAATTTAGGTTTGTTTACTGTTTTATAGCTTTGTCACTGCAAAACGTTCGTAAAAATATGACTTGTGACTCCAACTTTCGTTTTTTATCTGCCCGGATTTTTTCCTCTGCCAATCTAACCGTCCCGCCGAACACACCAAAAGCAGCGTTTATCAGTTTAAAAAAGTACTTTGGTTTGGTTATTTCTTTTAACTTCACATCTTGCTTTTATTCAGGTTGATCGAAGAATTCATGTTGCTCGCAAACATCTCTGTTGCCCACAAGATTTACAAACACCTAAAGGATCAGGCTTTTCTTCGATGTCACCCTGAACCGAAACAGGTAATCGTAATATTTCTTGCAACCTTTCACACTCGTTTATCCGCTGCTTGTGTTAAATAAATGTGTCAGTTGCAGTTTATACGATTTTAAACTATTTGACCCATGTTTGCTACGTGTAACTTTTTTAGACATTTGCAATTTAGTTTCTAGCTGATTCTCGTTTAAAAAAGCAAATGCTTTAACCTTTCTCATGTACAGAACATGATGGACGATGTCGTGTCACATTGTAACGAAATCGGCTTTCAAATAGATGCCTCATCATCGCAGAGCCTTGCGGTGAGTTGCGTCGCATTTATCTGCAAACCAGTTTCAAAGTTTACCGAAAAACTCTGGTACAAAACTTGTTTTTTTTGCGAAAAATATGTTTTCAAGAATAAACTCAATACAAATCTCTTTTTGTTAAATTACGGAGTGAAACCGAGATAACTTAAGCTATTGATCTACCGTGAAATCATTTCTGTGGCATTGTGTTGAAAATATGTTTTAGCATTGTTGAACAATTAAACAAAACTGTTTTAAAATTTACGTTTGCCAAAAGTTTTTGCATTAAAGTGTTTTGAAATTGTCAATAAACCTGTTTTACCGAATAAATATTTTAACCACTAGCGCTCCTTGGATATGGCGGCTGGGGAAGATGAGTTGGCGGATTGTAGGAAGCAAGCGCTTTTTCTGCTTGCCATTAAACCACAACAGGTACTTAGCACTGTTGAAAAACCCTGGGTGCTGTTTTAGATTCAAATATGCGCTTGATTACCTGGTGAACATTGTCAGCTCGTGCCCTGTTTGGTTGTAACGTTTTATTTAAGCTTGAATTTGGGAAAAGATTCAGTTAGACCAGAGGTTTTCAAACGGGGGAATTGCCCTCTAGGGCGGCATTTTAGGCAAAAATATCGGTGTCTAAAAAGTTTATTGATAGTTAGAGCTTGATTTCTCCTCGTAATATACTGACATAAACATAATATTGACGAAATAACTTTCTAGTAAGGGTGAGAAGCACTGAATTAAAAATATTGAATTACAGTAAGTGTCCTCTCTTGCCCCTACGTGCCGACTTCTTGTTGCAGCTTGCTCAATACTTCTGTGCGGGAGCTGTTGAAAACGAGGAGCTTTACCGACATTACGCGTTGAACGTGCCACTTTACACCCACTTCACATCTCCTATACGTCGATATGCTGATGTCATCGTTCATCGCCAACTCGCCTACGTTTTGGGTACGTCATTTTGACTATGTTTTCTTGTTTGACGATGTGCGGGATTAGTGGGGTCATTTGCCTAAGCCACTTGCCTTTTTTGAAGGAAAGTTGCTTTTTTCACCAACAGTGAATCGGAAACTCGGAAAATTAAAATCTTTAACTGAACAATGTGAAGTTCGACGCGGAATTTAGCAAGTATTTGGTTTCTGAAAGTTTTAAATGTTATTTCCTCGACTTGCAGGAGACCAATCCGACTCGCATCTGATGGAAACTGACGCATCCGTGCTTCACAAGCAGGCCCAACGTTGCAACGATAAAAAGATGAACTCGAAAGCCGCACAGGAGCAAAGCGTCAATCTCTTCTTTACTTTATTGGTCAATGTAAGTTTTGTGACCTTCTCAACGTTTTGCTTTGGAAAGTTTGTTTTAGATGTAATTCTTTCGTCCGAAAGATTTCATTCGTTACGTCGAGAGGGCGTTTTTACCATTTGGAGCAACAATTTAGTTAGCCAGCACTACTGTTTTTTCGCTCTTGACAGTTACAATTTTGCTTTGACCACATTTATTTCTTCTTTGGTAAAAAGCCACATTTTCAAACGATATGAAACCTATAACTTCGGTAAGGAGCTGTAAGCTGTATATTTTATAAACCTATCTTGTATTCAGAATTTCGGCCCACTCGAGTGTCGTGGAATGGTCATGTACGTTTACGATCATAGTTTTGACGTCATCTCGATTGAATACGGAGTTGTGAAGCGTGTGTACATTGAGGTGGGTGACATCAATGTACGATAAGGTTGTCTTAAATGTCGTGACAAATTAAATTTTTACATTTTGAACCAACATTTCAGCAATTTTTCATTCAGGGTTCGTTGTTTGGAATAAAAACAGTCGCGTGTACTTCTCGGGGGACATTTGATCTTTTTGATCTCTTTGTTGCCCGGTTCTGAACAAGACATTCATCAGTTTTTGCTTTTCAGATAGCTTTAACAACTTCTTATTTTGTTTGCAGAAAAGGGACGCATATTGTTTTTACCCTTTAACTTGTCTGACGCTGGTTTGTTCTTACTTTTTGGTCAAAAATGTAGGCTGTAGTAAGTCCTTTGTTAGAGTTTCTAAACCGCACACGTAAAGGAAATAATATGATTTATGTAAGGTGCTTAGTGTGTGACTCCTAAAGTGTGCATTTTTGTGCTTCTTTTCACCAGAATCTTCCGCTGCTTTCATTTAAAACCGATCAAACCAAAAGGACAGGCAAAGATTTGCAAGTAAACGTAAGTAAATGAAACGTAGTACTGTATTTGCAGTTGTATAGCATTTCATAGCCCAACTAATATAGTTAGTAGGGTTGCCAACCGTCCTTTATTTCAAAGGACAATCCTTTATTCAGCTGTATTTGTCCTTGTCCTTTATTGAGATTTGTAATGACGCCATTTGTCGTTTATTTTTAACCGCTTTGACTGGTAGTTCCATTGCTGAACAGAGACTCAAGGTAGCGGTAAGGACCTTTCCCAAAATTGAGCTGCAATGTGTTGCAAATGAAATCTTTGCGAGAAAACTTTTCTTAGTAGTGCCAATTTTTCATTTTATTATCAGAACGAAATAATAATGTGAAAGGTGCCCTTGACATGATGAAATATCAACCAAGTTTTTATGTCCTTTATTGCTAAAACTGGCGTTAAACTACCTGTCTTTTTATTTTTTAAATGCTGTCTATTTTGATTTCGAGGTTGTTATTTTTCAGGTTTTAAAGCTGAAGTGGCCGACAGGCGATTTGGAGGGAAGAAACAAAGTTGGGTAAGTTGGAAAAAAAATTTCTGGTTAGCACTTACTTTATTTGTCGTTAGATACACTTCATCCTTTCATTTCACCAAATGGTTTTGATGTATCTGGTGTTTTTATTTTTAGCATGAAACCGCCAAACTACGAGCAATGTGGGGAAGGCGTTGAACAAACCATCGATGTATTCGACATCGTTGACTTGGTTCTTTTCAAATCGGAACCTCATACCGTTCGAAACTTTTCGGTAGGCATCGAGGTTATGATTTTCTACATAATTTAAGCACCCTGTAGATTTTGTAAACATGTAAAAAAGACAAAATGTTGATAGAAAGTCAACGATCGAGACGTTTCAAATTAATTATCTAACTCTGTGCTCCTTAAAATGTGCGTCGTTTTAATTTACCACGGGCGTCGCTTAATCATTCCGTGTCGCAGACTGTTTTTGTAGCAATAAATAAGATTTTGAAATAAGCTTCCTTTTTGATAATAAGCTTCTTATCATTAAAAAGATTTTCATAATAAGCTTCTTATCATTAAAAAGATTTTCATAATAAGCTTCCTTATTAAATTCTTATTGCTGATGCCCAGAAAGTTTAACCAACTTTTTCAAAGGTGTCGCATTGAAAAAAGTTTGAGACTGTCTTAAGGCCGATTCACATCAGATGCGTCTACCGGTTTGCGGTACGGTTTTTTGGCTTACACAAGCCGGGACCAAAGTTTATCCATCAGACGCGACCAAACTGTTTTATGTTTGATATAGATAGACTGTGGTCCCGGCTTGTGTAAGTGCCCCGCTTCTTGCCGCGAGATCAAACCGTGCCGCAAACCGGTAGACGCATCTGGTGTGAATCAGCCTTGAACTGAAGGTGTTTTATACGCGACAGTATTATGACTCGCATTGCACGTGGTTCTACTTGAGGTAAATTTTTTTCGCAGGTGTCAATCAAAAGACCAGATGAAGAAACGGAGACAAACCCACTAAGTTCAGCACGAAACACCGAGATCTAGCGAAAATTGTTGCATTTTCCGTTGCTTTTATTTAAATCCCTTTTTTGGCGCGCTGTCTTTGGCATTTTTATCGCAGGTTGTTTGCACTTGAAAGTTAATGTAAACTTTAGTCAATAACCTGCATGCAAATTTGCGCTCTAAGCCATGAAAAATTGCACCGGAAGGGTTTTTAAGTTATTTTTGCCGTGCAATTTCCTATCGGTGCTTGCTCGAATAAAATTGTCGGACTCGTGTATGACAGAAAAAATCAGTTATGACAGTGGTGCCGAGGCCACGATACGAGCGCAATTGGATTGTGTGTTACGCGTAAACATTCATTTGTGGTATTGTGGAAACAAGGCATTGACATCCAACAGGGTTTGATTGACATTTCCGGAACCACGTAACGGTTTGGTGCTTCGTGAAACGTTAAAAAACGTTTTCGGTACGTTTTTTCGTTTCGGGTGTTGAGAGATAAATTGGAACCTTGCGATTATGTGTCAGGAAATATTTATGTTGGAATAATATTTTCTATTTCTCCCGCTTACAAGCAATATATTAGGTAAAGATTTAGGACGTAGTGCCTCCATCGATTGTCAGTGGTTAGACATTTTTGGAGTAGAGCAACAGCAGTATAATGTTACGGTTTTGCTATTAATTAGACGTCGGTATAAACAGCAAGTTTTCCAAAGAACGCCACATTAAGCATAAGGTTGGGATAATAGTAACTCGAGTGAAATTTAAGCTTAACCTTAGTTGGTTTTCACGCACTCTTGTATCGTCAGTTTTTGACCTAAGTATGAATTGCCTTTGCTTTGATCTGAGTTTTCTGAACATACTACATGGATGGAACGCGTTGTGTGAGTCCGATGAAAATGTCGGTTTCCTGATTGGGAGAAACAATTTTACGAAGGGATTTCACCCTGTGCCTACGAATGACACTTGGTGTGATGAGGAACCTTGTGATGGGATATATTTTGACCCGTGCAAGAAACAAGGGCCGGAAAAAACATTTAATGACGGTTTCATTGTTTTAATCTTAGTTTGGGTGATGGCCAGCGGATCCATTGTCGGTAATCTACTTGTAATATATCACGGGGTTCGGTCTTTGAAATTCGGTTTTGGTTTGAGATCTAAGGTGGAAAAGGTACACAACATTCTCATTCTGAATCTTAGCATCGCAGATCTTTTGATGGGATTTTATTTGCTCACACTTGGGGTGATGCTGTTGCGTGCCAGGTCTTCACAAATTGAGAAATACATGTACCACTTTAAACTGACCGCTGGCTGCACTGCAATTGCTATCGTTAATTTTATCTCCAGCCAAGCGTCAGTAACAAACCTGACTATCATAACTTCATGCCGGTTGTATAGCGTCCTGCGGCCGTATAAAAACATTTCCGTGCGTCTGGTTGTTTGCGCCATTTGCACAACATGGATTCTGTGGCCGATCATTGCTGTTCTGCCGTCACTGGAAACTTATGATGAGGTTGTTTGGATAAAGAACAACGGAAAATATTCACTACCCTTAGCAACTTTAGATGACTTTTTAAATATGTTCGACAATGTGAGTAACCATAGCTGCATCGACACGACAAATTCACGCACCTCAGTGATTAAGTTATTGGATTCCGGTTGCATACCGAATGAGGAATATGCTTTCACGCGGTCTGGATATTATAACATAGTTCCTGTTTGTACAATGTGTCTATTCTCGGACGACGTCAGTGACCCCGGTGTTCCGTTTACTCTTACCATTATAACTTTCAACTGCCTTGCATTCGTGTACATGTTGGTGGCGTATTGCTTCATATACCGCAGCGCAACGCCCAACACCAACTGCAGCTGTTCTGCGGACATTTGTGGTAGCTTGCGAAAATGCTTCTGTGGATCAGAGCAAGAGACTCAACGCGAGGCCGAGGATCGACGAATGCAGCGACGCATTTTCTTCATCGTGTGCACCGACTTTTTCTGCTGGATTCCTGTTTCTGTGCTCAGCGTTGTTTACTTACACCTCGATTTTGAGGATGAGTCTATGTACCGTTGGAGACATGCCGTGTCGAATATCACTTTGATCCTTTTGCCGCTCAACAGCGCCCTCAATCCGATCTTGTACTCCACTGTGGTATTAAGAAAATGTTGTGGAAGAAAGGAAAACTCGCGGCAAGTTTCTTCCATTGAAATGACGCAAAGAGATGCAACCTTATGTCAGAGAGAGACGAACGTATCGGTCTTGTAACCATTTCTTGTTTTCTGTTTGGGCTGAGCATACAACTCTCCAATCTGATCATACCAAAAAAAAACTTGTTTTTATTGTTTATAAATGCAACGTACTGCAAACAAGTTTTCATTTGCTCAATGTATAATTGTACAATCATAGACATGCACGTATATATTCACGTATGACGGTGCTGTGATGCTGTCATTGTGTTGTTCGACATTAAAACATCACAAAACTGGTTGCGTACAAGTTAAAACGCGTGTCAACCCTTGTAGACCTTTTAGGGTTGCCGAGAAAAGCCAAAACATTAGTGAACATTCTATTTCAGCATTATTTGTTGCTTTTACTTTTGCCATTGAAAAGGAGGATAGTGCTACGTTTGCCAAATTTTACACATTTTGTTTTTATTGCCGACTGATTTCAGTCGCGTGAGGGCGGTATTAAGTCTCCAAACCATATATTTTTTTTCATATATTTTCGAACAGATTTATTAAAAGCGCTACTGGGGGCTCGTAAATAAAATACGGCGGCTGATAACAAGAACGTAACAAGAACGTTTTAATATTTTAAGTTTGCGGTATGCCCAAAGATATCAAGCATATCGTCGTTCGTCTTTTTTTCGAAATTTATAATTTTGTACATATGCGTTTTCTAATACGGAAACAAATCAATTTTGGTAGGTTAATTTTTGCAATAGTTCGAATTTAATTCGATTGCGGCCTACGTGGCGCTTTGGAAAATGTTTCAGGTTTTTGTTCGACGTTTAAAATAGCTGGTTCTGTCGACGTAAGCCCATTCTTATTCATGGCATGTCGAAGGGAAGCTGTGCTAGGCTTGTTACCCAAAGGAATTAACGAGTTTATAAAAGACTTTGAATTGTTAGTTAGGGCATTTTCACCGTTCTGGGTAACTCGTGTTTATGGTGTTGAACCACGTAATAATTTGGTGTTGAACCAATAAGGTTCTTAACCAGCCTAAGAGGTACGAGATCTGTTTCTAGGGGGTACGAGGACAATTAATCATTAGCGATAACTTTCCGGAAATACTGAGGGGGTGCGGGAGTTGGTTGGTGATTTCAACGGGGTACCGATAACAAGGAAAATGGTGAAGAGCCACTGATTCAGTTGATTTGTTACCTTGCTTCAGATAGTTTTGGTTGTTTCCAAGTTGCATGCCCCTTTACTGAATACTGGCAAATGATTTGACAGAAAAATTGTAATGGATTGCGAATTAGAACGTCTCGCAGATGAGTTGAAGTCGCATTGCACACCCTACGCAGAAGACCAATAGAAAGAGCAAAATGTGAAGGAATCTGCAAAGGTGCTACAAAAAATCGGAAACCTTTACCGACAAAAGGCTGATAGTGTTGAGTTAAGTCAGCGCGATCAGATGTTCGCGTTGATAAGAAGTGCAGTCTTGTTTAATGCGGCAATTGTAAGGGAACCCGACAATGTGGTTGAAATCAAATCTAATCTTCGTGAACTTTGCAAACATGTGCTTCGACGTGCCGGAGCAGACAAACCCATGGCGGATTTAATCAAACAGGCCAAAATTTTTTTCAAACAAGTAGAAAAAATAAGGAAGTTTGTTAAAGTTGAAATGAAACAGCGGCAACGTGAAACCAATCCATATTCATTTAGACCATTGGCTAGCATAAAGCTATACGATGAGATTTCTGAAAGGTATTTATCTGCGATGGACAAGATCATGAAATACTGCATTGAAATGAAAGGTCAACCACCGTGCAAGTACGCTTTGGTTGGAATGGGGTCTCTTTATGCGATGAAGGTAATTACACCGTATTCTGATTTTGAGCACATGTATGTGTTGGAAGATTGTGTGCAGAACAGGTCGGATTATGATGAGATACTTGAGCTGCTTCAGATGGCTGTCAGTTATATTTCAATTGGTTGTAGTAAACATGAGAGAGACCATAATCCCCCATGTTTCTCTGCCCCGCATAAGCGACAGTGAAACCGATGACTGGTTTTTCGACGCTTTTACCCCAAGAGGAATCTGCTTTGATGGAATGGTCCCCTTTGCATGCAAATTTCCATTGGGCTTCTCTGGGACATTAAAAAAACCTTGGGAAATTGAACTAATACAGCCAGTGTCAAAAATGACAAAATTTTTAGAAACTTCAGAGGATTTGAAGAATGGCTACCATCTTGCAGAAATGTTGGCAAATACATGTTTCGTCTCGGGGTCGAACGATGTTTACGACCAATACGTAAGAGAGGTCAAGCTTGTTTCACAAACTCAAACGTCCACTGAAAATATAAAAGAAAATCTTGAGAAAGACCTTAGAAAATATGAATTGATGTATAGTTTGTTCAGTTTATCTTCTGGTAATCAAATAAACTTCAAACGAGTTTTGTATCGAAATGTGACAATTTTTGTGTCCGCTTTGAAAAGAAAATATGGTACGACCGAAAATACGACGTATCTTACCATTCTGTCACTCGTAGGGCACGGAAAAATGTCACCAGTAATGGCTTTAAAGATATTGTTTGCTGTTCACATTGCCTGTGACGCAAGACTACAGTTTTACACACAATGTCAAAAACAGAACGATGAAACGCATAGCGAGGATTTATTACATTTTGTTGGTATTGAAAGATTAACAGCATTTTTCTTTATAGTAGATCAGTTCGTTTCCGAAGAATTTGGCATAAACAGCTTCTTGTATCATTCGTTGCATCCGTTGCAGTTGTTGTATAGTTTTTCTTTCACCGGCTTACTAATTATCACATCTGCAATCACGAAATGTTTCAAATTTATGCCCTCACAAGATCAATCGTCCACCGAATATTTCGACCTTGTCGCGCTCGTTGCAATTTTCGGGGAAACTAAGGAATTAAAACACGACCATAAGTTGAGAAATGTGGTAAATCTAAACATTACATTAAGACTCGTCAAATTTGGAGCATTATCTTTTCCACATGCTCTCGTAAAAGAATTACCCAAAATTGATGAAATTCAAGATGAAATGTTTTTAGTACAATTTTTAACTGTGTGTAATTTAATGGGAATGAATTTGTACAAAAAACGTCATTTTGCTGAGGCTTCTGAATACTTTCAAATGGGCGTTGACACAAGGCAAACACCATCGAAAGTTTGTGGAAGTTATTGGAAATTGGCTCATTGCCATTTTATGCCGGTGATCACGTGACTGCCAAAGCATTTTTTCAAAAAAGCCATCAGAGAGATTTGTCACAAAATACCTACAAATATTGCAAACATTATCAAATCAGTGTTGAACCTTCAAAACAAAACTCAATAACGACAGGCGATGACGCAATTTGTCCTTTGTCCTGCGACAAAGAAAAAAACGAACAAATAAAAACTAGTTTTGACCGTTATGTAATGGCAGGTCGTATGTTGTTTTATATTATCGTGCTTGTTACATGTTACGCGAGTTGCAATGTTTCCTTTTTGGTTTCGATTGTTGTTGCTTTCCTTGTTTTATGTGTTGATTGCCTGATTTACTTAATTTATCCTATCTCAACACTTGCTGGAATGAAAGACTTATATGTGTGTTTGACATTTGGGATTTTTTCATTTCTGAGCAGATTGTTTGTTGCATTCTGTGTAATAACAGTTTTACGTTCCGTTGTTTCTAGCAAATTTTGTTCACGGTTAGAAGATACCTGTAGTGTATGGTTATTTTTGTGCATTGTATACTTTTGGACATTTGTGGACGCCCAAAGTTCTGATTTGCTGATTCAGGACGCATCGTCTTTTTTCCTCTTCATTCTCATGTGTAGTTTACTTTCAGCGATTTACCTTTTGGGCCATTTCACTCTTTTCCTCTTAGTTTTTTGAATTTTGAAAATTTGCAATTAAAATCCATGTCTGGTGTGACATTTTATCCTTGTCTTTTGTTTCGTTTTCAACAGATAAAGTGAAGTGAAGTTGATTTTATTTTTCAAAATCGTCGTGCACAATCGTGATGTAGCGCAAACTTATCACCGTTGCTTCCCATGACAGGGCGAAAAAAATACGACTCAAGTTCCAGTGTGTTCAAACAAAACATTTTTAAAAACGGATTACAATTTTTATAATTAACTCGCGTACAAAAAAACACTTAACCACCAAACGAAGCAACACAAGAAACTGGACACCGACGGGAGGTAATTGAACGCCGGAAGACTGTGGACGGTGGGCAGACTTTGTAGATCACGTGATTGCACTGTTGAACAAGGATGGCAGCGCATTGGGCTTCTAGGCAGGTTTTCGCTGCTAACTAACATTTCTACACGAAAGGTTTTTGATTGTTGTTCTCAAACAAACGTAAATATGATTGTGAACGTTTTGCATTGACCACAACTGTGGTCGTAATTTAAACCAAACATGCGCTTGGAATTGAATGATAGTTGATGTCCATGATGCAATAAAATTTAACTTGCACGTTCAACTGTTGCATTGTAAAATATGGACCACTTCCGAACATCATATTATCACTGGGCTATGATTGCGACAACGTATTGCTACTTAAATCTATGCTATCACTAAAGCATCACATTGTGACTTGTGGGAAAAAGCAGCAAAAACTAAAACACGTAGAAACGCCAAAGTCACACACACACGTATGCATCCCCATGTACACCCAAATGCAAGTTTTACACAAAAACTTTAAATTAAACTTAGCCACAGTACACAAAAACATTCGTTAACACTTAGTACGGATTCGAAAAAGTTTCTTAATAGAGTTGCCGTGCTAGGTTTGGTTTATACTTGTCAGCATGAAACATCAGTTAATGAATTTGATTAATAAACATATAATCCTTTTAAAAATCAAAATCCAACAGCAATAATTAACACCAAAATCACGTATTTAAAACCCTTATGTAGAAATTAGTCCACAAAAATATCTTCGAAAAGCCTAAACCACTGCAAAGTAACTTCAGTATCTCTTGTTGATCGCTGCGGGATGAAAAAGTGACGTCCGTGCTAGGTCACGTGACCAGGCGCTCGATGTAGGAAGCCAGGTCGGGCAGCTTGGCGGCGCGCAGTCCACTGGCAAGCATATCGATCGTGGCCTTCTGACCATTGCACCTCAGCCACAGACGGAGCATGAACGATCTCTGTTGAGTTTCGTCGTTGGGAAAACGCCTCTTAATGGAATCGACGATTTTCCGTGCCGCCCGCCACTCCGCCCGCACGACCGACGGCGCCGATTTGCCGGCCGACGTGGACGACGCCGACGATGTGGACGAGGAGTCGTCGCTGTCAGTGCTGAGGTCTTTGTGCTGTGCGACGGATTTTGTTTTGCGCGTTTTGATGTCGGGAAGTGTGTGGACGATTTGATCGGGCCACTTCAGCTGGTAGCAGAGCGTACTCCAATGTACGTCGTTCTCTTCAAGGCCGTCTTCAATGTAAGTGAACGCTTCACGGATATCTGCAAAATACACGGCAATTTTTAAATTAGGAGCTCAATTAAAAATATAGCTGCCATAGAAATTAAAACATCCATAACTGTGCATAGTAAATACATTTTGTTGCAAACCATTCGCACTGATGATGACAACAGCGATTGTCTAAACGTTTGCAAAAAAACGTATTCGCTACACACAAGTTTGGCAGTTATGTTTTTAACTAATATTTTTCTTGCATGTCCATCCAGGCCATTTTAAAAATCCTGGGCCGTATTTGCAGCGGCTCTTTAGGTAGCCAATCATGTTGGTCAAATTGTTAACTTTTCGCCGTCAGACACAAAGAACTTACTATCGAGTTTCGACTTCAGGATGAAAGTTTTTTCCCTGACGGCCGGAAGAGGAATTCGCAACTGCACGGATTGCAATCTTGTGCGCAAAATCTCAGGATCGGACTTCTCCAAGTACCTGCACCACAGGAAAGATAAAGTGTTACAACTTGTTTGTCACAACAGCGAAAACCGGTTGATAGATATTCTCTTAACGCTTAAACAGAGTTTCGGGCCAGTCCTACTCCACCCACTGTGACAAAGTTTTCCAGAAATTGTAAAACGTGTGACGAATAGCACTTGAGAAACTGATTTTTATTTTGTCAATCGTGCGTAAAGTTTTGGGAAATCGTTTACTTCGCCAAATTTTACACTTATTAGTTTCGTTTGGTGCCGAAAGCATACCCGCCATCCGGTCAGGCAGGCACGGATAACCGGCGTATCAAAAAACTTTCGTTGTGGTACTTCAATTTCGTTTGTACATTAGTCATATAATCACCACCTTCTGTTCCATGCCGCTCGGCTGTTGTAGAATTGTTCCATTTTGGACTGCAGGGATCCGGCGTACTCCTCACTGATCCTGAGCTTTTCTTGCATGGCGTCTTGGTCTGCTCGCTGGGATCGAACCCGCGACTCCATGAACTCGTAGCTGCGACAAAAAGAACAAAATGTTTAAATCCAGCTTGGTAACATTGTGAAACATTTTAATGTTGTCTTGCAGCAAAGCAGTTCAATGTGATCAATTCGTTAAGGTATGACCTGGGTATTTCATAAACGATTTAGCGACAAAAGCTTTGACCACAAAGGGTTTTCAATTTTTTCAAATTTCCGTATTTTTTCGTCGCGCTCTTCAGTGTAAAGCAGTAGCGATAGAACAACTTGAAACACTTACTTCCGTTCGCGCTGTTCAATTTTGCTCCCCAGCATAATGATCCGTTTGCGCAAAGCCCTGTGTCGCGCCCTCAAGTGGTCAAGATTGTCGCTGGTTGTGCGAAGTTTGATTTCCAACGTACGTCGTTGATCCTGGGAGCGATCCAAGTCCTGACAACAAAAATGCATGTTGGTGTTATCCACAGCGGCAAGCAAAACTAAAATTTAAATAAATTCGAACGATTTTTTTGTTCAAAACCTGTAAACAAACCGTTGGACCTAAAACAGGGTAAAACATTATGTGTGCCCTTTAAAAGAGGCCCCACAAGTCGTGGTAACTCAGTAACACTACCATTTTGCATTGCTTGAAGAAGATAAGCTATCTGCTATAAGTGTACGGCGGTAGCAATTAATCTCTATAACATGCCGGATCAGCAGAATACCGAATTTTGTTGTTGCCGTTATTCAGCTGTTGCAGCCAAAACCGTGGCCGAAATATCACGTTTAAGAAGACAATCAAAAACCAGATAACATATCATATAACCCACAAGTTGTGCTCGAGGTTGCACAAATGCACAACTGCCTGTTAAATGTAAAGATTTTTGTACAATAAGCATTAGCAAATGAAAGGACATAGATGTATGTAGAACATAATTCAATACCTCTCTCAGCATGTCGATGTCGTGCCCTAACGTCTCCAAGCGGGTGGAATTAGTGTGAACTTCCGCATTCATATGTTCCCACTCGCTGAGGAGTTGCCTGTGCGACTGTCGAGCCTTCAAAATAAAAGCGATTGACCGGTTAGAAATTAGAAAATTGCATATCAGTTGTCAAGGCGTGGTGATTAAGGCCTCAGTTATTTATATTTAAAGGATCTAATGGCAAATCACGTAGTTAACTTTTAATGTTAAGTAGATTTACTCTAAATAAGCAACACAATATTCGGCCTGTGTCTTTTTTTAAAGTCAGGTTTGAGGTGGGGTTGTGCAAATTCACCTCTTGCCAGAGTCGTTCAGTTTTCACATAACGCCGGTGAGCTCGGTTTAAAGCCGACTTCGCGTTCTGTGTGTAGAGGATATCGCGCTTCAGCCAGAAACTCGACTTCTGCAAAACTTCGCTGAACTTGCATAAAACGTCCGGTAGGAGGCGTAAGACGGGGAAACGATCGCATTCGGCCACTTCGTCCAGAACCTAAATTCAAAGATACATCTTGTCGATGGGGAATTTGTCTTACTGCGTTATTGTGCTTGATTTTTGAGAAAGTATTTTATCATATACCACAAGATGTCACAAAAATGTGTTAAAAAGAGTGTTTTACCTTTTTCGACAACCCCAAATTTGAAAACATTTCCGCACTGACGCCATCTTGTGGTGGCCACAGCAGTTCTCGGATACGGTTCATAGTTTGAACAATCGCGAACTCGCTTTGGTGAAGGTCTCCTGTCTTACTGCGCACGATTTTTTCTTCTGTGTTTTCTTTTGAACGTTCACCGTCGCGTTGTTGCAATTTGCCACTAAAACGAGATTTTTCTGGTTTAGAAAAAACTTTACAGGATTATTTTGTCGAATAGAAGTCACGTGGTGGCGGGTTCAAATCGCCTTCACTCTTTTGACGGGAGTTTTTTGATTGCAGATCCGTTAAAACTTGGATCACTATGCAAACTCATTACATTATTGAGATAAAATGTGTGTAGTTGTCGACTGGTTTTGGTTACAACCGCTTGACATAATATTGAAAAAGTTTTCTCTGCGAACACTATTCAGTGTGTTTACTTGTGAGCAACGTTCTACGCATGTAACCACCCAGTACTATAAAAAAGGGGAATATTGTGATAACAAACCATGTTTTTTGCTTACCTTCCACGCTGAAGCTTGCAAAAGGTTTGAAGTGGCACCAACACCCGCTGAGTGAAAGTCGAAAACGTCACTTGCAAAGTTCGAACGTGTCGGTCAACCTCATCGACGTAGCGACGTAATGAGTCATGACGTTCGCTTACTTCGACGTGGTCGTGCCCCGTGGGCGATTTCCGTCGCAGCGGTGACGTCAGACGAGCACTACCACGTGACCCAGAAGGCGACAGCGACGTGTTCAGAATCGGTGGGTAGCGAAGGGTTAGGGGAAAGGAGGACCGTTGCTTTGGAATGTTCGCATGTGCCGTACGAACGACTGGTGGGAGTGTGCACACCCCCGAATGCGCGGGGTTTCTCGTAATGACGTCATCCTTGACGTCAGAGTTCAAACGTGATATCGACTCGCTGATTGGACTTCCTGTGATTGTAGCACGCACAACTGATTCGTGGAGAGAAAGCATCAGACGCAAGGAGTCAAGACTACTCGCCGAGTGCTGCCGCACGGTGTCGCTGATGGGCCGACATACTTGAGTGGCGAGCTTTTTGAGGGCAGTGACGTCACACGCCGAGTCTTCGATCTGCGCAAAGAAAGATTGGTTAAAAGCTTTACCAAAGTAAAAAGCATCACAGCAACCATGTTTCGTTAACGTAATTATTATGACAATTCTCCACCTAGAGAAGTGTGCCACACGGGGTATTCAATTTTGTTTTAAAGAATTGTTTACTAACGGAAATTCCAAGTTGGCTGGTTTTGGCTCAGCTGGTTCGTACGTATTGTTAACCGAAAGTTACTTTGCTTATTACAATTTTTGAAAGACTAATTTTTTAAAACGCACTTCCGAAAAACAAACCGCGCTTAACCGTTTTTAACAAAATTTAACTTTAACAGACTTGTAGTTGTGTCATATTATACAAAGAAAATGACTGAAAACGTAAATAAAATCGTGCCTTTCTAGGTTAGATGCCCGGGCCTAATTTCCCGAGCAAAGCCTCATGATATGAAACGACCGATAGCGATGCTGATAAAGATACAAAGGCGTTTTCTCATTTCTAGTTCGCCCAAGAAAGTTACGATGATTTCCTATTGAAATAAAACTCAAAATCCCCATCACTATTTTACACTGCAACACACCCTTGATATATAAAACCCCGTATCCGATTCGTCGCACGCCCCGAACATGTAAATCAGTAAATCAACGCGCAATGATCGCACCCATTTAAATCACTCCGACCTTATAAAGCAAACCCCAAAAGTCAAACTTTCGCAAGAGGATTCAGGTCGAACGATGCGGATCGAGGCCTCCTGAAATGCCCGTCGATGAATGAACAGAGTCACGGGAACAGATGGCGAGACTGCAAACCTTTCAAGCCGGGTTTCGGGCGCGCCCTCTGGGAGTCAAACCTCTTTTGTGCTCGCGGTTCAGCCCGTTTCCTTTGCGGGCTCAGTTTAAAACGCAAAGGGCTTGTGTGTGTGTCAGTTGCCGTGGTGACTATACAGCGAGATGCATGCGCAGCAAACTCCCACGAGATTTTCGATCGATTGGGAAGGGATCTCGCGTTGTGGCAGTAGGGAAAAGCGCACCGAAATATAAGTGGCGAGTCGCGGTCCAGGGTCATTTTTACACATGCACTTAAAATCCTATAAAATATAGGCTACGGTGCATATTGTTGGACCTTACACTGCTCGGCCGTTGCGCCTCTGCTGTACAACAAGTGTGTGATTCCAAACTTCTGTTCCGTGCAAATATTTACCGCCGGTTTGCGTCAGTAGACAATATAGTGAGCCTTAATTGCTGGGCACACAATAGTCGAGTATACTGTGGTTACCTGCACATGGCGCCTAATAGTTAAGAGAAAGTAGCCGTTCTATATACAACCAAATAGAATGGTAATTAGTATAATTTAAATCGCTCATGTTTTACTAGGACAACCTGTCCTCTGGGTCTCCTATACTGCGTGCCTAGTTATGCTGGCGCAACTAGACGGATCAAATGAAAATCTCTATATGGTCGCGCAAGTTTGGAGCACAAAACTCTGCAAGCAAACAGTTGTTGCCGGCGTAACACGATTGTAACAGATCATGCGATATGCTTAGAACTGTTTTTTAAAGCGATAGCCTTACATCCACAAAGCACTGGAGTAAAACATAAGCAAGTGCATCACGCCACCTTATCGTGGTCCAGTACAGTGCTTTCACAGAAAAAGAAATTTAATTCAAGATATAATATATAAATCAAAAGCACATAATTCAAGAACAAAGTACCTCTTTGTGTTGTTGCTTGATGGAGTTCAGTGTACTTTCGATCGACTTGTGTATTTCATCCAATGACAAATGACCGCCCCGTATGTCCATCGCTTTCAGTTTGTTGTAATCTGACGGACGCATTCAGAGCATTGTTTTATAGTTTTTAGGTAACTTGCTTGTTTTTTAATTTACATTTTACGCGCTAGCAAATAGTCACCTGTAAAAAACAAAAGAGATAAAATATAGCTACTGAAAAAGCAGGGCCACGCTGCTGTGCTAAAATAAACAAAAAATGTCGGATTTGTTGAAAATGGACAAGCGGACACAGGTTAACCAAAAGTCAATGCAGGATTATTCGTTCTGTTGGCTAGACTAAATTACATTTGAACATATTATTAGCATTGATCTACCATGTTTTTTTCATTTCACTTGACTTCGTTCTTATTTTGTTCAACTGTTACTCATTCTTTAAGACATTTAGTTTCTACACTGAGCAACAGATCTAAACTCACCGAAGGTCAAAAACAATTTCGCCTTTTCCAATTACCCCTTCTGCTAGATTCGGGGTAAGTTGCTTTCGTTTGTAATCTATCTTTTATCGAGCAAACCCGCCTAATTAACAACAACTCTTGAACGACAAACGTAACGCCCTCCCCCTTCCACCACCACACTCCGATTTGCGAATTTCCTCCCTTGTAAATCGTTCAACTAAATCCCGACGCTGTGCAGTTTAGAAGTGGCGGCGTGGCTGAAAAGCGACGTCGGGCCGCCGCGAACAACTTCTAAACCGAAAATGATCTGTCGCTCCGACTCAGTTGCACAAAGGCAAAAAAATGTCGACGTACTGCTCGCCACACGACAGCAAGGTCGGTAAAAACACACGTCATTAATCTCCGTGCATGTAACCGCTTTTGGTGCAATTACCACTTTAACAACCGGATATTTAAACGTATTTTGGTATAACTTCGTACAAAACCTTTTTGCTTGCACGCATACAGTAGATTTTCAAGAAAGGTTTCTGCCATAAGATGTTTTTGATCTCTTGAAACCAAAAACCGGGAGTCAAACATTAACAAAAGTTTAAAAGTGACCTGAATGTTGTTTTCCATTAGATTTTTGGCCATGTGACTTTGTTAAATAGATCTGATCATGCTTCTCAAAAGTCAAATATGCTGTTGAAAAAGATAAAAATTTGCGCGAATAATGCACTGGCACTGTCTGCACTGTATGAAAACTATTTGCAGTGAAGTAAAACTTCTGACCAAAATTGGGCCGAACCAAACCTTCTAAATCAACCAACCGGCTGCATTTGCTGAAAAGTCCATCGTTTTAGGTCGCATCATTGTGCTGCTGGATACAAGTACAACCGGACAACAATATACTAATTTGGTCAGTTTGTCTAACCGAACTCCTCGATGCTGCTTTTCCGTGAGGTTAACGACTTATACCTAGTCATACAAGCATTAAAGTTTTCGTATTTCATAGCGTGTCGGGGGCTGTGAAATACAACGTAGATTTTGTTCAAAGGCTTCCATTCATCGCCAACAAATTGGCGCAATCGAAATAGTGCGTGACCGCCTTTCAACGTCAAGATTCCAGCGGTAACTGCTGAAAGTTTTAAACCCAACCTTAATGTTTTGTTGTAGGATGCCACACCCCTCGTCTTTACCAACAGCTTGTCAAGAACTGGCATAGATTGCGTGATACAAGGCTGGCCGACGTTCTCTATTAGTTTTTTTACTTTGAGCTATTAGTTTTGAAATAGGTTTGTGATAGTTGGGTATGTTTTCCTTTTACGGAATTTTCATGTTCCGCATGGCGATAGACGTTTTAGGACTCTCTAAGAAAGATTTCAAGCCCCGGTTTTCAAAATACAGGTCAGAATTTTCAAAAAGCTTTTTGTTCCGTCATTGGAGTCACTCTATTTATATGATACCTATAAGGCCGAAAACATTGATTCAGTCACATAACCAAGATAACCCACTGCAGAAAAACATGGAAAAATTTGCTCAGAAGTTTTCATGGATCTTAGTTTTTCAAAATCGCATTATGTTTCAAACCGCCCGATTTTTACATGGCAGTATTTCTCCACACACAAGACACCGGATAAAAAGGGCGAGCACCCAATGGAACTCCTTCCTTTCCGATCATTTGCGGCTGGCTCGGGTTCAGTCCCCGCCGCGCTACCCCTGAAAGTGGCACGCAACGCCTATCGTCACGCTCCGCTCGTTTGCAAGTCACGTGACACGCTGGGTTTTCTCACAAGTCTCTGTGCCCCTGCAAGTTGGTAACTCCATCGCAGCGTGTCCCCCCCGACTGGATTGTTTATGTTAGTTACTGTTTCAGATCTTTCGGCGGCTGATTTTCCGCAAATCTATTGTTGCCCCCGAAGTCATTGTGGTTAGTAAAATGCAAAAAGCGCTTTTCTTTGAAGTCAGCTTTAAAAAAACTCGTCAACGTAATGAAGTAAAACATGGCGCCCCCATGAAGATAATAAATACGTTTTAGTTACAGAGAATTTAATACATTTCTTCCGTCGCTAATACGTTTCTTTATAGGCATACCAAAATAGCTTGGACTACATTTCTCGACACTATTATTCTGATTGAAAGTCAGTAACGTGAAATCCAAGATTCTCTCTAACGTCTGGACAACAAATCTTTCGTTATCCTGCAAAAATTTAACTAATCTACATACTGACCAAAAATACACCATTTTACCTTACTTCAGTGCCCAGTATACAGGATCGGCCAGCAAAAGAAGACTATACAGTCACCCCTGTATGCAGTCCTGGCCAGCGAGGCGTGAGATTCAGTAAAGCGGTACATGAGATGTTTCGCTGGGTGCGCGATGTCTTCGAGGTACCACATCAAACCCACACCACGGGCGCGTGCCACCGGATAAATGCTTATTTCCCACATTAAAACTGCAGGGCGCGGTCTGATGGCTCCACGAACCTGGGAAGGGGCGGTAATTGGAATCGGCCATGTTGGATGCTGTAACGTACACTTGTAAAGGTGGGGTGCAAATTGAAACTGACCCTGGGCTTGGGATTTTGGCTGCCTTCGAATTATTGATGAGTCACGGTAATGCGATGCATCGCTGTCATGCAAAAACGATATTTTTTAAATTGCCTAATGGATAGCAGACTGCTTTGACGTGATGCAAAAATTCAAAGTCGTTGTGTCGCCCCGGGGCAAAAACGGACGGAGCGCATAATCGACGACGAGCTGTAATGACTCGGGGGGAAGGATGACTCGCGACAACAAGGGACATCAAAGCTCAGAAAAACCCTGACATCTTGACTGGCAGAGAATTGTAAACTGACAGCAATTTTCGGAGCTGCCATCTTAACAAAACGAACGCAAGTTTTACCACACAAGTGCTTTTTATCCAAATAGAATTATGATTTCTCGCCAAAACGGATTTAAAACATAAATTCACTGGATACCAAAATCGTCTAGACCTAGCCGCACCTTTTAGACTGTTGTTAGCCCGGGCCTTGAGTTGCAAAAAAACGATTTGGAGGAGGAGGTTTTGTTACTTGTCCCGTTTTCAAGGGTGTGGTAGACAACCCAACGACTAAAAACGACCATTCGACGACTGGTAAGATACGCATCCTGGGGTTGTAACCAGACACTGTCCATTAATAAAAATACATGCAGACTCGTAAAGGTTTGTCAGGCCCGAAAGCCAACGTGCCAATTTTGTTCGACAGAGGAGAAAACTGTGACCCACAAAAATGTAGGTGAATTGGTGTTCCACAACGCTTACAATGACTTGTTGTAACAACAAAATGTTTACTCCGGTTCTCAATTAAAGAACCTAGCATCCTACTACCGTTATACCCCTTATTAATTTTACGTATGTTTTTTCTTGCTGTCAATATGGAGAATGTAGTGCCGCTGGGGAATATGAACGATACACAACATAGAAGGTAGTTTAACACAACCGTGACGCAACGACGGTCTGGGTTTTCTCATTCTGGCGTGCGCAATGTCTGTAAAATGCGTAAGTGATAACCCTATCTACGCACCAGTTGTGCAGTCAGTGCCTGGTGAGATTACTCAATCATGAAACTCCTCTGTTTTGTTTAAACTACCAGACGAACTGCTGAGGGGTTCAACTGCATTAGGATATTGCTAAAATATCGATTATTATTCTTCGCAACATATACGTTTTTCGGTCACTCCCTTACGCACAGCCACTTGTCTCGCCTTTGACATGACGGTAAATAAATATTGACCACTCCGAAGGCCTTGACTTCATTTTATTTCAAGTGAGTCTGTAGTCCTCATGAACGTCTAAAAATGAACTTGCCACGGAAAAAACGCGAATGCATTTCGTTTGTTTCTTGATTGCTTCGCCTGTCCTATTTAATCCATCACTCCAACTTCAAAGGTACAGCCACAGTTTATAAGTTAATCGCAGCTACTTATTGGTTCCTTCGACAAAAGCTTCAAGCTACCTGCTCGCTTACCTGTGCTAGGTTCGGCTGTTCTGAGGGAAAAACAACGCTTTTTTCGAACGACGCTGTCATGCTTGAACCGACACAACCTTGCGTTTTTCTCTCTCGCTAGCACGCTCGCGTCAACCACGAGAAATCTGTCACTGGCGCTGATCACAAATCCTATTCTATGTCTACGTTAACTATTCTAATAAAAGTCTTTAGCACAACGTTGGTTTTGTACAAAACATTGGATGGAATAATGTTTTTCCTAACTTGAAACCTCTGCAATTTAGTAAAGTTTTAATAGATTTGCTATTGCGATGTGCCACTCACGTTTGGTCATTAAAACTCAGAAGGTAGTTTTTTACCCAATCGTTTTGTCATTAATATTGCTTCCGTCTTCTCCAGGTGTTCCTACCAGGGTCACACGTACCACCAAGGAGTACGAGATCTATTTCTAGGGGGTACTAGGATGCTGAATCATTAGAGCCAATCGTAAAGAACTCGAGAATAATAACCATTTTTCGTAACTTCCAGAACGGGGTACAAAAACTGGTTGGTGATTTCAAAGGGGGTACCGATAAGAAAAAGGTAAAAAACCACTGGTCTACTTGCAACATGACAAGACAGTCGGCTACGTCGCGAGAAACTTTCAAGTTATATTGGCGCCGTCGTTTGTAAATGCTCAAAACCACGTACATGTATTTTCTGCCGATTTACTTCAAAGTCTTCAAAATCCCTAACTGCGTGGGCGAACTAAAACGCCATAAGCCCAACTTCGTAAAACAAAGAGCGTTGGGGTATTTACGTTCAAGCCACAAATCCCTGGGCTTTACAACAGTTGAGCTTCGACGGTATACCTGAACTGTTTCAAAATAAACACTTTTGCTATTTTTCATAGTCTGGCGTCAAAGGTAAGCTGTGGATTACAGTAAATTGCCTTCTGCAAACTTGCTTCTTTGAAGTTCTTGACGAGAGGTGATAGGGATTTTCAGCGATAAAGCTGCCTGAAGTAACCTATGGGCTACGTCACCAAGCTTGTTTTTGTTACGTTATTTTTTCGTTCAAATTTTCGGCATTGCTCACAAGAGAGATCCACCTCGGCACAGTCAATTCTCGACAACCTACGTATGTCGGGATTTAAAAGTATAAAAGCAGTAGAAACGATATCTAAAAAATGGGTGTGTCGTGAAGCGTTTCAAAGGAAGAAAACCGATCATACCATATCGTGCTAGCATTCAAATTGTATACAACGTCAATTCCTACTGAACGGCTCAAGCTTTTTCAAGCCTAAGATATATGACCGACACTAAAAACTAGCTTTGTATCAAGACATGCAATTTTCCTGCATATATAAACATGGCTCCACTGAAAATTAGATGTTGCTGATCATCTGTTC
This sequence comes from Phallusia fumigata, assembly GCA_008931825.1. Taxonomy (NCBI): domain Eukaryota; kingdom Metazoa; phylum Chordata; class Ascidiacea; order Phlebobranchia; family Ascidiidae; genus Phallusia; species Phallusia fumigata. The sequence goes on from QXVZ01032917.1 coordinate 93,257, forward strand.
AAAGCTGCGAGTCATAAAAAAATAGGTACCAGGAAACGCCAGGTGAAATGGCGCTAAAAATCTATTGTTCAAGCCAATTCGAGAAGTTACAATAGGTGTAACGACCTGAGTTTAAAAAGCTATAAATTTGTCTATTTACTCTTGCCCTTATAAACTGCATTGTTCAGTGTGTACAGCATATATACTTTAGTTACCACACAGACCCACTTTGCGATGTCGCAGGGCCAATCAAAGCATTATTTAATCCTTGGCAAACTCGTACGGTAGTTTTCAATTCCACCCCTAAATTAAAAGTTACAATACAATATTGAAACGTGCGAAAAACGACATCTACCCGATATATCACATCGTAGATTACACGGCAAACCTAAAAAATTTAAAGAAATCGCGAACATTCTAAAATAGAAGTCTAAATTTAAATTTCAGAGAATTGCCTTTCCACAGGAAATTCATCATACGCCGCCATGGCGCCTGTATCTACCCTTTTCCCTTCGCACAAAACAACGGCTTGCCGCGTTAGGCCAGAATGGAAATTTGATTTCCCTGGCGACTGACGTCCATTAGCTTCGATCGCGCAGAAAAGCCTTCGGGATTTTCTTGCGAAGCAGAATCAAATATACTTCGATTTTCGCCTTTAACATTAATGTTAATGTAACCCGAGGCAGATGTCGCATGAACGAACCTTTAGCCGTAAACTTAACCGCTGCTCCAAATATCCGCGTAATAAACTTGCGGTGAAGGGTTTCTTCGGTGGCAAAATTAATATATTACCATACAGATAGGCGGCATGACGTGTGAAATACACCTGAAATGTTACGGATTACCTACAATGGACCCAAAAAGCAATTCGACATGACAAACGTTCAATATTGCTAAAAAAAACCGGATGATGTCACTAAAACCCCCGTGGTTGTGAGGTTTCGTATGGGGCTGATTCTTCGCTTTTCGTTTTCGAACCAACGCCGCTTTACTGTTTCCTTCCCCCAAATAGGGTATCTGTCATTTACACCTGAGTGGCGCCAAGTCTTAAAAGCGGAAAAGCATTTGTAGCCTTGTTTGCTTCGTGACTAAAAAAATCGACTTGTGTGTCACCGCCGATTCCGGTTCTGACGCACGGAAAAAACCAAAACCGTTGATCTGTGAACGAATCGTAACAAAGGTAAAAACAACAACAACACGTTTAGAACGAAGAACACTTGGACTTAAATTAATTACTGTATCCGGTCTGTGACATGACTAATAGCGGTTTTCTGTGATTTTAAACTACAAATTGTTAAATATCATACCAAACAAAATCTGTACATAGTTGGCGATGGCAAAATTGCAACATCATTACTGCTGACTTAAAACTGGCTAATTCGTTTGTTCTGTGGCATTCCACTTTCAAGGCAATATTACTGTGGGCTCGAGGGACACAAATAAAAACTGATAAAAACCTGGAGGGGCATACAAAAGAAAACATCGGAACCCTTTGCACAAACACCTTTGTCAACTCATGTAAACACGAAACTCCTTCACTGCCGATCACTTCAAACTAAAACCTATGCACAGGTCCTCGAATAAGTTTGAACTCCTAAATGCCGCTGTTTCGGTCCCTGGTTTTACTGCTGCAAACACAATAGTCCATTAGCTTGAGTCGCCAGTTACTTTGATATAGGGCCTGGAATTCAACAGACCGACCACGGTCCTTCCTGTATCAACCCCTGGCTTCTTGTAGGCATGGCAAATGGGCAGATCAGACGTTAGAGTGGCTGCAATTCAAAACAGGGCCCGACTATTGACTCTGCGCCGGTGTTAAATACAGGCCGTAAAGCCCGGGCTTCGAGTGCGTTGTTTATGGGGCATCGCTGGCAGCACTTTAGAGTACCTGTGCCGCGAGGTGAGTTTTATATGGCGACAAAAGTCAAATTCAGCTAATACAGTGGAGGTAGTTGAAACATAAGTAACCCGTGTGGCCAAATTACGCCATGACCTGCAAATATAATGACACGAGGTGGAAAATCGTTACTTTACATTAACCTTTACATGGCGACAAAGTTAAAAGACGTCACGCGGACAAACGACCCGTTAATATGACTATCAAAACGCTTTTCTGTAAAAATCGCATATTTTCGTGTGTTGTGTAAAGAAGGTTTATTAGAATGCTGTAGGATTGAACGTAATCAGTTGATTATTTTATTTTTCGAAAAAATCGGTAAAAACATCCAACATTGTAAATGATCCGCCAGCACATTCCACTCCAGCATTAGCCAAAATCGAAGCGCCAAGCGTGAAAGATGGAGTTCCAGGGACCTCGTGGTTTCAAGGGGGTCGATCCCTTGTTTTGTAATCACGACTAGGGCCTTGTATGTTTGTGCACCCACATTCCACCCCGTTTTTCCGTACCCAGGCCCCAAAGTGGCGAGGATCAAATTCTCGAACTCAAAACAAGGCTGGCACAAAGGCTCGTCGACCCAGACTTAATCTAGCTTTAGATCCCCACTGTTTTGTCTCACCACTTTATAATGCCCAACTGCAGCGGTCCCCATGTATTGGGTTTCGCGGGTTTCAATAAAGGGCGCCTGCGACTGGGGGTGTTTGCGCACTTGCTGAATGAGTTCGGTGCTTATCCGCACCTACGTCCCCACGCATATAATCTTTCAGGTGAAGTCATCCAGAGACGGGGCGCACAATGAACGCGCTAAAGTTTGAAAAGGCTCCGAAAACAGTAAGTTTTTTGAAAGGGGTAAAGGACAGCAATACTGTTTTTATTAATTATTTTGGTGCAAAATGCTGGTTTGTATTATTTAACGAACAATTTATAAACTATTTCTAAAATTAAAGAAAATTTAGAGGAAATATCATAGTTTAGGCATCGATTTAGGACAGTTGAAAGATTTGGCACGGCCCAAAAAATGTTTACTTTTAAATTACTGTGTAAAAGTGTCAAAACACAATGAATGTTTTTACCCAACGGCTGCATAAGCACCTCTAGGGGTCAAACCCTTCCGGCAATGTGTTGTCGCCATACACCCACGACCTAATGCCAAAACGTGCGCCCTCAAACCCGCTATTCAAATCGTCAAGGGCACACGGAGCGATCGAATAACCAAAAGTCATTTATTTAAATCGTGGAACAAAAGAATAGGATGAACGCTATGACCTGTCTGAAGTTTTTTCACAGCTGGGTGATCGGATTTTGTTATCTCAACATCTCGGAACACTTGAAAATTGCAAACGCTGCTTGCAACCTCTCATGCAACTGGCCATGTTGAAATGTCGTGCAACGTGACTCAACACAATACCTGAAGTTTGCAAAAAACTGCTTTAACATCTTTTTTGGCCGGATTGCTTAGGTTTATTTGACCAAACAAATTTTTTTGGAAGGAAAATATTTAGAGCGGCCCAGTGTTTATATACGCGTTTCTTACAGACAAAAATGTGTGTTAGATTCTTGCGAAATAAAATGGCTCTTACGATACTCATAGTTTTGTCAATCTTATGAGTTTGCAATATGTTATTGGTGTTTTCAAATTAACTTAAATCTCCTTCCAAAGCAAACGTCCAGCATCTGTGGAACATTTTCTACGCAAAAACGTCTACAACAAAGCAGTAACCAAACAATGTTACTGTATACAGATGTACAACGCAACTGTGTTGCCCGGTTCCACATTTAGATCCGTTTAACAGGTGCAAACAGGATAAAAGCTTCTGAATTTTGGTTTTGTTTGGTTGCCCGCCAATTTACCGTGTTTGGTGTTGCCACGCTACAACCCTTTAATTAAATTACTCCGCCCAGCCACCCTTGTTTGTCGCTCGGCATTCGGGCACGTACTTTTCTACTAGAGATTTTTTCTTTTCTCCTTACTAGGTAAAGATTCAGGGGTAGTGGCAGGCAAACCAGGAAAACATTTATATACACAGCAAACTTGTCTTTATGCTTTGGACTATATTTCGAGCTTTCCCTTGTCGACGATAGAGGAAAAGAGTATTCGATTCAATGTCACACGGAAGGGCATTTACCATAACTACCAACATAGAGCGATATTTTTTCATCGCTGTCTGTGCTTGCTACGTTTGAGTGATAGCGACCCTTGTGTAATGCTAGGTTAAAGATTATTTTTCTCAACCATTGACCAAGGTAAAATTGAACAAAGACGTTTCATCATACAACTGCCGAATATTGTGCCTTTAACATTTAAAACATAGCCAAAAGCATACATAGCTACATGATTTTTTCCCAACATGATTGACACAAGTGACATGGTAGTTGGCCTGCGTCCAATGGTCGACAATCCGCGCAAACAAGGGATGACCACCGGGCCAAGTGGACAAACAGAAATTCAAAAAAATCAAACCTAATTCCTATCTCATGCGGGAAACAAATATTTAAGGGTTTGTAAATTATTAGCCGCAAGCGCAAACACAAATCTTTAACAGGTATGAAACATCTTCCATCCTTGGACATCGCAAAACTTGATTTACATTATCAGTAGCGGTAACTCAGCAATCGATCAAGGTTATTTGCACAACTAGTAAATCAAAAAACTTCGATAATTTTAACTGCCAAGAACCGTCAAATTTAACTGTCAAATTTTAACTGAAAACAAGTGAAAGAGAACCCGCGAGCAACGTCAAAAAATGTCAGAAATACGTCATCTTTGAGGAATTATGCGCAGACAAAAAAATCGCGAAACTTACACAATATTTACTAGCGGTTACCATGGCAGCACGCGACGGTCACGCCCGGTTTCGCAACATTGAATACCAATGGGTTGTCGGCTTGGTGACATTTTAAGGGGGGAAGCAAAAAAGGTGAGTAACCATGGCAACCCAGCATAAAACGGTGCGCGAAAGTTCGGGTTCAACCGGAAGACATTAAACTTGACCTGTCCTTTGAGTAACTGTAGAAATAGTGATTATGGATCCATTGGTTTCGTCTTAGCACTTCCAAACAAAATTAGGTCTTGCTAAATGAGAACTTTCTGACAATGTCGTCGCAGCGCTTTGATTCATACCAGGATTAGTCGTTCTTTACACAACGACTTGTACGTTTTTAGATATTCTGCGACCAGGCCACTTCGTCCATAACCACCAGCAGATACACAAATACGATGATGGGCGAAAAAATCCAAAATAAAAAGGGTCAACATTTTAGTTTAACTAGAGAAAATTGTGTAATTAACCACAAAAAGATTGGCTTTCTCGAAGAGGTACCACAATAATTTGTTCTATAAGGTCGTGGATTGAAACCGGAGCCGTATTTTCGCCGAATCACGGTGAATAATTGCTCGTTAATCAGTGCGTGTCGCATTGAAACCTCACTGTACGTTTATGGATGAGGTGTTGGGTGACGAATCACACACGGAAAACTACCCTAGGATGGAACGAGCCCAATGTAAATACAGGCTGGAAATCAGCACACAATAAAGTGTGAATGTTTTCACCCTGAAATCAGGTGGCTGTTGTTTACCCCATCTTAATGGTAGAAGGTAAAACGTCTGAACGACTGCGATGACACGTTACGTTCACAATGGTTTTCATGACTTTTTGTCTTGCGATTGGGTTTTTTGTTGTTGTTACAAAAGTGCAAAAAAAAACATACAATCTACCTAGTACATCATATACAACCATATATCTGTGTTTAGATGTAACATTCCATTAAAACGTTTTTCCTCTTTCTGTCAACTTTTTATGTAGTGCATGTAATTAAGTAAAATGAGGCAAGTGGCTGTGTGCTGCGTTGGCGTCGTAACGTATGACGTCAGGAGACAGCAACGTCAACAAATTTGTTTTGATTACTGCGCGTGTTCGATCGAATTAGGGCGAGGTTGTTTATCCGTAAATAATCAATACCGTGCTTTGCGAGACGTAATTAAAGAAATTAAAGCTTTGAAGGCAGACGTGCATCAGATTAGTGAATAGCGCGTGGTGTAAGCCTCCGTTAAACGACGTTGTTTTGATACACAACTAATCACAGCAATGCAATCCACGTTCTGTTCTACACTGAAAATATGGATTGTCGTTCAGTAATAAAACAATGCGTCGCAATTGACACACATCAATACAAATACGCCAATTTGGCCAACTAAGTACGGCTTCTACTGCATTTATGCGTTTAAGTTATATCTATGCAAATATTCAGTCTGCCACTGTACACACCTCTCATAGCTAACCACCATTCAATCAACCTATCTGCAAAACAGTTTACTTTGCGGAATAATAATGCTTCTACGTAAATGCCTACTAATGTGGTACTGCCAAAAGGTACAAGGTACAATGTGCTCTTGTTCTTCTGCTATAGGTATCTGCTGCTTTTGCTGTTACAGACAATTAGGGTACGTGGTATGTAGGTTTCATTTACTTTCATTCATAAATCTGCTTATTACCCATGACAGCACAAGTCAAAAGCATTACCTTATCGGTGGCAAGTACACATTTCTGACGTAGACGCGATACCTCGACATTGTTCGCAATAATCCTGTGCCAAAGCAGCATACCAAGCCATTATCCACTTGGCCCGTGGCATGTAATGTCTCTCTTTGAGAAACAAATGGGCCACACGAGCTTCACGGGAATGCCTCCAGGCTGGTGACTTATAAGTTTATTTCTGCTATACCAGCAACAGTGTAAGCTGCCTTATATTGCTCTGACTAGGTTATACGAATTCACAGCCTTGCTTATTACGTCATAATGTGATACTGTTCGCTTCGACAATCGCCGTTATCGGCTTGAGGTTGATTTAAGTGACGTCACAACATAGGGTTTAATACCGAGGCGTAATTGCCTCGGGTTAAACGATTATGTTTAATCACGAGTCTGGGTAATTACAATTTTTTCCAACTGACCGTAATTCCCTGACTACGATTTCCTGACGTTAACTGAAAAAATTCTCAAAAAACAGGATTAACGTAACCATATTCTTATACATGCACATCATATCATGCAACTGCTGAAATTATTAAGGGCAAAATACGCAAACATACCGAAAAAAACTAGATCCAGGCAGAATATGGCGTGGTTCCGGTCAGAACAAACAATTTAGGTTGGATAACTGATAAAGTTTCAAAGTTTTACCAGCTCAAATCTAAGGTCTATCCCATACCTGCAAGGTACGAGTATATGCATTCAACACAATACCTTCTGTTTGACAGAAATAAATTTTAATCTATTGTATTTGATTACAAGCACAAATTGGGTGGAATTCCAGCTGAGTAAGCCGAATTGCATAACAACCACTGGCGTTATTTGGTTCCGAACTGCTCGATGAATATTGCGCCACATGCGCGTTCAAGCGTGACTAATTGGTGACGTGTTCGGAAACTGCGGGCTTGCATTTGGTAAAGCGGATCTCCAACAGCGGACCACTTCCAGGGCCGTGACTTTGGGGCTCAAACTTGAGTTATCCGCTAAATAAATGCTGACAGGCACATGGTGAGTCATGTGACCTCAAATTGCTGCACGGGGGAATCATGGCAAACTAATTCCAACTGTTTTTGACGAAGTATTTACCGAGGTCAAGAGTTCGAGTGTATGCAAAACGTTTTGTTTTGTTTGTTTTCACGTAAGTTTGCACAAGGCTTAGTGCATAAACACTATTTGTTTAAAACTTTACATAAAAACCTTTTAGTAAAAGTATCAAACTGGTTTAACTTCAGGAAAATGGTCAGGAAAATGTTAATTTGATTTTCGTGTTTGCAAAATCTTTTGGAAGACTGCAGCAAGTCGCTGTCGTACGAATTTTTCATTTTTGTCAGCTTTGAATATTGTCTCCACAACACTAAAACTAAATTTCAAAATATCACCGCCCTCCCAGTGTTTGTTTGGTTCCGCTCCGGTACGTACTGCGGGAAATCCCCGGCTATTTTCAAGGTGCCTGTTTGCTTTTTCAATCGCTGCAGGAAACGTTTTCAGCGCTGGTGGAAAATCGTAATCGATCATAACCAGGTAACTCTTGTGACAGTTTAATTTTTACGAATACACATACACAGTGCTCTTGGTGGGGATAGGCAAAAAATTCTAAAAGAGATTTGTACTTAGCATCATTGCTGAACAAGTTAAATACGACAAACTTATAACTTATCGTACAGCGATAGAAGTACAATAAAAGTTATCCTTGTATATGGATTTTAAATGCAATAACACGGAAAGTGTCTGGTATAGAATAGCGTATTTTATCTATTAGGGGACATCATTTTTGGTGCGATTGTAAACAGCTGACTCGTTCAAAATAGTAAAAAACATTTGTCATGTGTAAGTGAACTATTAGAAATATTATCGGCAACCGCTCGTGGTTTAACATTTGAGGAGTATGCGCCTCCTGGGAGGTCGCTTTAAAACGGCGTTCTTAATTTACGTCTTTCAGCGAAGTGGTTTTGCGTTTTCACACAAACGCTCAATTTGTGGGCGTATGGAAGGATTAATGTCTTTGCTGTCAAACGTAATCCTTTGCTTACAAACTTAGAATCAAATTAAAAATATATATTAGTTTCAAACCATAGTTTGTGCGCTTTGGCAGGTATGTTCCCAAAAGTTCGCGAAACTTAACGACCACTCTCAATTTCCAGTTAACCCCGACGCTGGAACTGTTTAACCTCACAGTGGGGCGTAGGCGCGACTGTGGCGAGAAAAAAAGCCGATAAGGTTTAGGCGCGCCCTGCATTGAGAGCCGATTACTGGTGTTGAGATGCGAATACTGAGAGCGAAATCTGCGGTCGAATTCCAAGCGATATTGGTTCGGGACGCGGGCAAGGCGTCCACGAACGACTTCGCCGGATTTGCACTGCATGTCGTCGCGATGAGAAGCTCCAGGCCGACTTATCGCATCGAACTTGTTTACTTCCCTGACACAGCTAGTCACGTGACTTTGTGCCTTGGATGTTTCAAGCATTGTGTGTTTGCTGCATGACGCTGGCGGAAAATCGGAGGGCGGTAATAATTAAAATGGTTACAGGCTTTCCTTTTCAAATACTTTTTAATTACTCCCCTGGTTTATTTTAACTTTGGTCTGCAACTTGTCAGACTATCTGCAATAATTTAAACATACCGAAAAATCATTGTTCCAACGTACTGGTTTTTGTAAACATGCTAAGTTTGAAACAAGAAGCTTAATCCACATAGCCATATTTTAGGTTACAATAGAGGCTAAGTATTAACACAAACGTTTTACGGCTAACAAAACAAAAACCTTCGGATCAATTTTTTACTTCAAAAAGCCTATTTTACTGCGCTGATTGTCCAAACAGAAATCACACACTTAAATCTGTTCCAACAGTAATCTTGAGGTGCTAAAATTAATGAAAAATTTCCTAAGCCATTTGTTGTAAAAGCATCAAGCTCATGACAGACGCTACTTTCCGCTTTAACGGCATATGGATGAAAGCCCAAAACGTAACAAATCACATGAAGATGTTTACGTCAAGACAGCCCACAAACCCCCGGTCAAAGATTTATTGACCAGCAACCCAGCACAAGGAATGTCAATGTTTGCGTAGCTATCGAAACCCCTGTCATGTTCTTGTCAGAGATTGATTGTAAAATAATAATGTCCTCGCAGACGTCTCGAACAAAGGCTTTCTTGTATTTCTGGTAAACTAATACACGTTCAAGCACACTTACGACCGCAAAGTCTTGCATCAAGGAGGTTTTAATTAACAGCGCACTGTCTGTATGTGTCAATTGTTTTTTTTACTCTTTTTCCCCATGGGCAAATATGCTTTTGAACTTAATGGACATCGTCTTTATTGGCGGTGGCGGTGTTGATTAACGTATCGATCTCTTTCCAAAACAGTGTCGCCTTGAAGTATCGAGACATACGGTTGGCAACCGATATGATAACACCGTGGACAAAAGAAACAAAACATAACAAAGGCAATCGTGGCTGCCTTCTAGCCTCTGTGAATTTTCCGTTGTCTTAAACATGAAGTTGTCAGAGAATATAATCTGAAAACGCGAGCAAACCAAACTTGTTTATGTTTTTCCTCGACAGGAATCACAGGAGACTAATTTAATTACCACAAACTTTAACATTCGGTTTGAAAAATTTCATAAAAAAGCGATATCTTAACGTTTTGGTATAACCAGGTTTAAGACCATAGGGTAGTGAAAATTTGCTCATTTTGTTTTTGACTAAAGAAAGGAGCCGTTTTTTGACATCTTGTTTAACTCAATTTAAGCAAAGGCTTTAGAAAAAATCAAACCAAAACTGTGGCGATAACGGACATGCACGAAACTGTGGATTTAAACACAACTACATCAAAGACGATACGGGTTTACGGACAATTAACGGACATGTTTATGTGAGCTTCATCTTCATCTTTTTCTTTTGTGACGCCCTTATTGTGGAAACAACTTCCTGTCTGACGCAAATTTAGGCGTAAACTTAAGGATTTGCTTTTATCGACATATAACATGGTTCCGACATTTCTCCTTTCGTCCGCCCTATCGTCCAAAATAACCCCCTCCCCCTCTTCGTGACAAAAGAAATTACACCCCGTCGGTTTGTTCCCGGTTTATCCTTACAAGATGCGGCCAGTGAACATAAACTGTGTTGGCCTTTGTTGGGCGAATCTTTCCTCGCATTCCCTGTGGTGCAACATGTGATCACTTAAGCCCCCGATCAAGCCACCAGGCTATTTGACTCCGACGTGTTCACGCACCCAGCAATTTAAATCCAACCCAGATTATGAAAAAATGTCCCCAGATTCGCTGTTGGCTGTACGCGGGCCAAGATAAAACCGCCACCATTTTGTAGGGTTTGCAAATCTAAAACAGTTGCATGATATCTTTATTGGTCAGTTATTACACATTGCATATTTGAAGTCACGATTATTTTTTAATGCGTAAGGTAGAAGACAAACGCATCAGGTTCAAATTTTGGGAAATGTAAAAATCTAGAGAAAAATTCTTTGACCACCAAACAAAGTAAGTTATTTTATCCAAAACAAATTAGTTTCGAAAGATTTTTTATCAACCAAGCCAAGTAAGGCTGGGATAATTCTTGGCCAGATTAAAAAAATATTAAGTGCTAACACACACCTACAGTGCCCAATGCGAACTTTGCAACCTCAATGACAATAAAAGTAAAAAACAAACACTGTTGCAGGTGTAACAAAAAGGAACAAAGATTGGCAAAAAAAATGATTTATTCTAATCGACATGTATAAAACAAGACTTGTGCTTTTCGTTTGGAGTTGGGTTTTGTAAGGTGTTTACTTTCTGGTTGCATACGATTTTGGTGCAGGTACCAAGTTTCGCCATCCGCCGGGTCCCAAGTGCGATAAGGCACAATGGCGGTGCCAGATAATGCTGGAGTAATTGCTGGTGCCAGGTTAACTTTATCACCCAATATCAACAAACTTATCTCGGTGACGCCACCCTCCACACGCCGCCCCAGCCCTCAAAGATTTTCCGCCAACCAGCGCTGCTTAAACCAAGGACGCTTGTCAACACTTAACACTGGGATCGACATTGCCTAATTTATATTAGGAGGGCAAATATTGTTTTACTACAGCGTCTATGGTCCCGGTATTACGAGGAGTTACGCCTTACGACGCTTAGCAGCTGGTTCGCGTAATGACGAGATCCAAATGCACTACTCGGCGCGATGCGAGGGAGTAATTGCAATGCAAATAGCTTAAGTACTGTTTTAAATGCTGTTCTTTTATGTACAGTGCCGGCGGTAGGAAATTTTGCACCATGGTCTTGGTATTCCACCAAACTTCAACCCAGAAAGGTGATTTTCCACCCTTCGTTCCACCAAATTCCAAGAGGGATCTGCTGCTCAGTTGTCGTTTCCAAACACACGTCAGCTTTTGTATTTGTTTGCAACGGTGCTTGGCAGTCGTACATTAAAGCGCAAGAAACGTGCAACCACAGTTTAATTTCGTAAAACTCCAGGTCTCCAGCGTGACCTTGTTGACGCCATGCAAAGTGAAGGGAGACGAATTATCCAGCCGAAATTTCGCGCCGAGGTACGAATATTTGCACGCAACCTGTGCATTTCACCATTGGCGTAAGGAACAGAAAAATCGCTTATTTTTTGGTGCTGTGTCAGTTATCTACACCAAAGCTGCTTTATACTGTTTGTGTCTACAAGTTACAAAGTGTGGAAATCTATGTTACTGATCGTCAAATATGCATAAAATTAAACGAATTGCTATTATACAACTTTGGTGTTGATATATTTTGTAAAATGGATTCAATTAGCTTTAATAGGCGAAACTCTAAATTGCGAAATAAATTTATTGGCACCACAAAAACATTTTTATTTTTGCAACACTTTACTTGCGGTAGACTTTGGTTGAAGAAGGTGTTTGCAAGTCTGAAAAATTCACATTCTCCGTCTGAGCCAGTGCTTGCAGCGTTATCGCAGCAAATGGTCCCACTTCACCTAATCACAAATCTTATCTTGCCCAATTTACGTGTCGCTTAACGGCCCAGTGTATGCTTTACCAAGGTGTTGCCGCCCTCTGGGTACGAACTTAAGATGTGTGCTTCGGGTTAAGGACTTTACCTCCGCGCGGGAGGTAATAACTTATCAAGTGCACTGCCCCGATATTTTATCGCTAGACCACCTCTTCGGCGCTGCAAGGCTGTTTAATTTGTTTATGGCCGTAATAAAACAGCTCTGCCTCATATAAGTTTCTTAGGCGTGCTTCGTAATCATCAATCCGGTGCAATTGCTTGAATCGTAATTTTATTAACAGGCTGTGACCTAAACTTATACCATATGACCTCATTTAAACTCTATAGATACTCAAAACCACAACATTGCGCCCGCATAGGTATTAATTACAGCCTGTTGACGTGCATGAGGGGATTAGTATTTTCGGTTTGTGTTGAGAAAATATTGTGGTATAAAACTTTCACAGGTTGTTGCGTCCTTAAATGTGTGTGAACAGTATCCCATTTGGCCGCATATCGCCTAACACCACAGGATCTCACAAATCCGGCAGGACATGCTCGATTAACTAAAGTACAAACATTATATTTACAACATTTATCGAAATAGTACGTATCGGTACCAATTTCGAACCAAAAGCAAGGAATTGGACTCCACTGTTGAAGATCCTGATCCACTGTTGAAAATTGCGATCATATGTGCACATTATTAATAACTTTAAGTTTTGTAGCAATAATGACTGTATCGATTGTAGAAAAACAAATTTTCAACAAGCTAAGGATGCATGATAAAAACCAAACCAGCGACAAAATGTTTAAATTTAACTTCGCGACACGCTTGTCATTTAATATCCCGATGGATTGCAATGCATTACAGTCAATTGTCCAAAACACTCGAATCCCATAATGCGTCACTTTGTGGTGTTGGATGTTTTCACCAACCCCTCTTAGCCGCAAAAGAAACCAGCTTAAACTTAAAAACCCCGTAAATGATTTACAACATGCTTTGTTTCGCCTTGGAGACATTGCAATGAGCCGGAGTGAAGATTTAATTGGCCGGACTGTAACTCTGCGTTGGAAAGGTCAACTTGTTTCATGCAACTTGCCCTGTGGTACCTACGCAACGACAGGCCTTACATAGTCGGTGGGCCACGTAAAGAATCTGCAACTTAATTGGCCATTTGAATGTTAAACTATAGCTTTGCAAGTAGTGATTTTAAGCTTTTTATTCGTGGTTTTGTTTGTTTAATGGCGCATTTTAAAGCAGTAACTACAATAGCACTCACAAAATAGCTTGTAAAACCATTTGCTAAAACAAATTTAGCAAAATTTGTTTGTGGTAAGGAAATTTGTCTTTTCTTTTTCTTTTGAATGCAATCAATCAAACCACATGCACCAAAACTCTCTAATGCACCAAAACAATTGTTTTTGGCCAACCCCGGAACTTTTGCAGCTGAAAAACTGACCGCAGCCATCACTCAACAAACGCTTTTGTAAGTTTCCAGAGTTTCGAGTAAACAACCCTTTTGTAACCTATCGCTCGGCTTTCCGCTTGAATTAACGCCCGGCGCTTGTTTTGTTATTTTTGGGGAATTTCTATTGTTTTCCGAATCCTTTCAGTATACAGTCGCAACCGCGTATTACATTACTCTTGTCAACGGTAATGATGATCTACATTCCAGAGGGGCACACGGAGACCAGGAAAATCCCACTTTTAAACTTCTTTTAAAGATTCGGGGGTTTCAACAATTCCCATGCCGTTCTGTCATTTTGGGAAAAACAATTACCAACATCCCGGAATGCTTTTTTGTTTCCGTGGCTTTTGTGGTGTTTGTCTTCTATTAGAGCGCCTAATGTAGCCAACATAAAAGTCCCGTAAATGGCGGATGACAAAAACTCCCTAATGCAAGTCCATTGTTTCTGACACGACTTTGGGACCGAAACTGTTTGTCTGGTTTGGTATGTTTTCGGTTTGCTGGAATTTCGTGCGTTTTTCACCACTAGTTGTTTTTTGAGCCAGCACGTTGATTTGACTGTCAAGAGTCGTTTTTTGTCTAAAAGATTTACAACATAGCGACATCTGGTGGAAGACTATTCTCGCGTCAAACAGTAGACTTGTGTTCATAAATTAGTGAACAGACCAGCCATATCAACCAAAACTAGATCTAGTCAAAAAACCACAAATGGTTCGATGAATAAATTACAACTAAATCGTTGAGTTAAAGACATGATGGAAATATGAGCTTCGTTTTGACGCAAGCGGAACTTTGCTTCGCGCACAAACTACCATGATGTTTTCAGTTTTGTTAATTTTCCCAAAGTCATTGTGGCCTTATCATTGCGTGCTTATACAGGCGAGAAATTCACACGAGCTTTTGCGATCCTAACAAAGACTTTAACAGGTCTTCGTCCAGTTGCATGCGATAGGGCACGTGGTAATGTTGTTTGTCAAACAATTCTATATTTAAACAACTGCCGAACCGTTATTTTCGCGCTAATGAGCGGTTTGTGATTTTGGAACAATCGAACTTTGGAATGGTAAATATCGCAAAACTATTTCGCACTTCACGTGAGTTTGAAGTAACACACATTCTACGGTTTGGTAAGTTTTAACAATCATTGAATTTAATGTGTAGCGTAATCCACGTGTTTTGCATTGTATGTGTTTAGTTCCTTTATCTTGGAACTTTTTCAGTGTGCGAATCTGTGGTCACGAAAAAATTTCCTTTGAATTGTGTTGTATTTGGTCATGCGGCGAATATGTTATTTTTTACCTTTTTTGCGTTCCCTGGGTGACACCTGCTGGACATACAATTAGGGACCTCAAAGCCTTAGTCGGTTGACAGCTTTAAATGATTTTAACCACGACAAACAAAGCAACAAAGTCATAAAACAAACAATTATTGTCGTTTTGATCTTTTTCTGCCCTGTTCAAAACCTAAACAAACTAACGATTCGTTCATAAAGAAAGCCTTGTTTATGCTTTTATCCCCTCAAAACATTTGTCATTGGAGGTAATTCAAGCTGGCTCAGACAGAAACATAACAATCGAAAATCCACTGGAACACAGGACCAATATAACACAGGAACACAGACTGAAAGAAAGCTGATTTAAAAACATATCTGCCGGAGATTATGTTTGTAGTAAATACATTTTTTTACAAATGTTTTATTATTACTGTTATTTTCAATAAAACCGTGCCCTGCATGCACATGCAAGATAGTGCATATGGTTTAACAGATTTGTCGTTAAGTTAAATCTTGACGTCACAACAAGACGCCAATACAAAAGAAAAATAACTAATTGTTCCAGTATATCTTTGTTATTTCAGTTTATGCCTTGTTACTTTACTTGAAAATTATTGATGTGTCGCCCGCGGGCCACCAACGTTTCGCAAGTGGCAGCTCAAGAGTCACACCCGTGTTAAACAAGCCCACCTAACACGTGCTTGGGATATTGTCATGCAAACGCTGACCTTACAACACGATTAAAGTCGAGGGCGAGACTTCACGGTTGCTCTGCTCTGAAAGCAACCGAGATACGAAAGCGACTTTTAATCGCGTTCCGCGGTTTTTAACCACTTTCTCAACTGAATTCCTCTGATTTTTGAGCCGTTAGCTCTATACTTGCCTAATGGTGATCCGACATGAAAACATTTTTGGCAAAGTGATTACGATAATTGCTAAAAGAGGTTTTGAAAAAAATAAATTGCTTGTCGTTCGAGATTTAAGAGTGTGCGAAAGTTCAGGTGCTGGAATCACGTGACAAACTTTGTTTACATTTCATTGTTTCTCACAAACACCGATAGGAACACAAATTTTTTAACAACAAATCTACCTGTGGGTTGTTTAACCTCTTCTTAAAGTTACGTAAAACAAACGGCATAGGTGTTTGATGAAGATACAAACCTAAAGCTCTAAATTTGGCAACATGTAATTCCACCACAATTTTAAGTTTTGGTTCATTTATGTCTGGGCAAAAATTTCGTGGTCATCTAAAAATAGAACTCCACGTACTTGTTTCGTCACTGAACCGCCTGGGATGGTCGTCGTTCAACCGCGGCGCCCGCACTCGCTATAACGAGTTCCCATGAAGTGAAAGCTATGCTTGATGTTGATACTTCCTGTTCAGCCTACATCTGGAATCTGCTTGCTGCAGCTCGCGTGACAGCCGCACGAAGGACTTGCGACATTTTTTGTGTTCCGTTTGCTCAGCGGGCGCACGGCAAATATTTTCAGACAGGTTAAAGGTAATTTTATGTGTTTACGTACCAACTTTATCAATTTTCGATAGTGGTGGCGGAAATGGTATCACTCGACTGCAACTTCTGCAAAGGAGGTTTTATTGGTTCTTTAAGTCTCTTTAAACACGTAATGCATTTTAATTGTTTTTTGCTTACCTTTCGTACAAACATTTAAAGTAGTTTTTTTAAGTGGTAGGTTTGCACTCCAACTTACGGAAAACTAAAAATTAACACTGAGACGGTTCAACCCCCAACATCCTAACCAGCCAAGTTTTGTTCCGATTCGACGTTCAGAAAAGTATTTAAAATGAAAAATAACTGTCTGAAGAACACTTAAAACGAATCAACCATTTCGTTGCGGTTTTCAAAAATTCCTCAACAGAATGCTTTGACGGGCGAATACCAGAAGTCGACATCAAACCTTTCCACTGTCCTGCAGTCACCTGTGGTCTAAGCAGAACACTTTAAAATCTGGCAACATACGGTTAATCGTTGTTGACCACTGTGGCATCTTTTCAACATGCAATCGTATTTTGAAAACCAGGTGTTGCGCCCTCGTAATATCCAGGCGAAAATTACATGTAAACCTTGATACTCAGTTTCATAGAAACATCGTGGATTGTGTGTTGTTTTTATAGACTCCGACAACCGTATGGATCCCAAAAATCTTTCAAATAAATTCCTGGGATGATTGTAAACTTAGCGCCCAAAGTGGAGTTACATTTCAACTATGCAACAGTTGCGAAATGGTGTGTTCGAACTTGTAAAGTGACTGTTTTTCATTTGTGATAAAAAGTGAAGATTTAAGCAGAGTTGTTACCCGTGTAATTTAAGAGGTGGTTTTTATTGGCTGAAAATATACGAATCTTAAAAAATAAGGTTTCCTAAGAATTTCCTGTAAAAGCCCTTCAAGTTTATTAATTTTTTATTCACAAAACAGAAAACGCTTAAAGAAAAAAACATTTTGGAAAGGATATATTCACTTCGTTTGGTGTGAGACTTCTACCATACAAAATGGATTTCCATTCAAAGGTCAAATTCTTTTGTCGATGCAAAGTTATCCTTTCCTCTAGTGTCAACGGGCTGTAGGCCGTACACAACCGCTTGTAGTTTACAGTAGATAACGAATAACCTAATGCGACCTTTTCGTTGCGGAGGCGCGAAAAGCATACAATCGATTCAAATGCAATCAAAGAGCCTTATGCAGTTTCGCGACAGGCGTGCGATGCGGCACGTGGACATATTGCTGGACAAACACGACTTTGTTGAAACAACTGCCGATCCGTGTTGTTTTGAAACTATGACGGGTAATGCATTGTGCTAATTTCCCGAACTTTGGATTGTCAAATTTGTCGCGCAAAAGGGAATTAACGTCGGGTATTCGAGTTCAGTTTGTTGAAGAAAACATATACCCTTGCTGCAAACGCTGCTTCGCAGCATATGCCAATTAACTTTAAATAGGTTACGTCATATTTGATGTTTGCTGAAACATTTTACAAGCTAAACAAAGGCTTTGCATGCAAATTCAGGGGATTGTGTAAGTATGTGATTGGTGGATTTTATTATTAGCAAGCAAATGTCGTTTAGGTTTGTTACACTTGATAACCAAACAACACAATAATATTTGTGTAGCTACCAGAATCGATCCACTAGACAAACCATTTTATTCACATCTAAAACATGTCCAGATACGAAAAATACGTATTTAATTATTTTTTTGTTTTAACAAAACGATACTGCCGACTCAGTTTATAATGTTATTAAAATTGAAACAATAATTTTGAACTCAATAAAAGTGAAAAAATTTCTAATTGTTAGCTCAACAGTCAGCATGATCACTCATTTATTTATTTTTGCAATAAACAGCAGAATACCCCTGATTTTTTCGATACTTGACCAGACGTTTTTCTTGAGTATAATGATTATGGCATGCAAGATGGCCGCCATTTTGGACCATGACTGCACCATCACAAAACGTACGACTGATTCCGCCAGCGAAATAAAAATTCGTTCTAACAATTACACCAAAAAAGCTTCAAATTTATTTAGATAGTTTTGTTTTGGGTTACCAATTCTTTAAATGCTAAAATTTGTTATAATTTGAATTCTTTTCAAAAAAATCGTACGTGGTTTTTTGTCAAAGGAGTAACACAGAAGCATCATAAACGACTCAGTCGATATAAATATGTTTTTCTACAAAGAATAGTAAGTTGTATACCTTTGTCATTATTTGATTTAGCCCCCGAAATACCTGAATTTCAAAAGTCAGTTTCTAAGTGTGGCACTAAGCAACAGTGATGTTTTGGCGACATCTACCGGCAAAATATTTCTTGTGTTTTGACATAAATCCTTAAGACACAGGATAACTGCTGCTTGTAATTGACGACGCGCAACGGGATATTACAAAATGGTACACAGCGACACCAAACGGCCGAGTGTTGGCCTGTAAATTACCGGAATCAAATACTTCAGTCAGTTTATGTTCTAACTTCATTAGCAGAGTAATATCTTTCGATTTCGACACCAACTTGTAATTTGTACTCGTACCAATGAGTTGAGTGGCACGGAGACAGACGACAAGTAATTAAGCTCTTTTAAGAGGCTAAAAAACTAGTTGAAGCGCATTTCTGGAGGGTGAATCATAAAAAAACTAGTTGCCACATTTCAAGTTCGTGTCTCAGTTGTATGCAAAACCGAGTGAATGTTAAACAGAAGTCATCTCACCTATGTCACGTTTTCCTTGGTGCCAAACGTTCAAACCAAGATTAAATTCTCATGTGGTTCGATTCGTGGAGCAACAATGCCGATTAGCAATCCCGAAAGCTTTTTGCATCTGCATTGCTTCACGTCATAAGATCATGGGGGGAAATTCAGTTGTCTAATCGTGATGTCGGTTATGAAAGAGATGGGACTTGATCGCTCTCTCAAATTTTATTGTAAAGCAACGTTTAATGTCTTATGATAAATATGAACCGACGACACTTTGAATCCGAAATTTACAGAACGAAAAAAATCCCCTGTTCTTATTGCTCCTGTTTGTTGTAATTTAGAAATTTGATTTAATTTTGTTACTGCTATCAAAAAGCGACGTTTAGTAAAAAGGTAATGCAGGTTAAACCCAGTGTTTTCTTTTGTAAACGGTCTTCATCCTATTTAACAATTCCTGCAAATACTATTTATAGTTTGTTTAAATCACCAAAAACATTAAAAAAACTTTTTCACAGTTTAGTGTCATGCGATTTTGGGCTAACTTTGGTAATTGACCCCATTTGTAATGAGGAAATATTTTGTAATTCTCCACAGCACTTGTTACAATCGAAACCAACACAACAACGCAAATTTGCCAGAACTCGTCCAAGGGTTACCCGTCGGTCGAATTCAAATCGCGCCACGCGAAAATGATTAGAACGACAAACAGCAATTCACACAGGGGTGTTCTCGAAAGTACAAGGAGTCGCATCGTTGGCTTGTAAGAAGAAACATTCGCGTCCAGGGCGTGTTTCAAAAGCTCCCGAGTGGTCGTTGTGAAGTAGGAGCGTCGAGGGTCATCCAAACAAGACGAAACCGTTGGAAAGTGAATCGATCGCAAAATTAGTTAATCACTTCAGCGTTCGGAAGGCTTTGTGCTGCAACGCACATCGAAGCGAACAGCAGCGTTTTTTTGTCACGAGTGTTGCGAGTTCGCAGATCGGTCGGGCAAGGCTCAAGGTTGCTTATGATTTTGACGCATCGGTCGAGAAGCAAGACTGTTTTAGTGGGAAAACGGCTTGTTAGAATAACTCTGTTTTGGTATATACCTTGCGTTGGCGATCACAAATCTTGTATTCAGGAGTAACGAGCCAAAAGCAGTTCGTGCGTTTAGTTCAATTCATTTATTGTTAGAAGATACCATCATTTGGTTTTTAACCGCTCGCGGTAGTATAAAACGCCTTGTGCATGTCGATTCCTGCAGAGAAAGAAAAGCCTTGTGGTTCTTACATATTATTGCCAACGTTAGATGGCGGTATGTATCTAGAGCAAATTGTTTCGCCCAATATTCTCTTCGTCTCAAAAGACTGTGTATTGTAATTTGCTAAATTCCTATTTTATTTTCGTTTTTCGGATGCCATATCTGGGGTTGCACATAAAAAGTCGTGCAACTTTACGGGTAGATGTAAAGCAGGGTTCTCCAAAACGGTTGGCTTTTACAGGTCAAGTTTGTGGATAAACTCACGAACTCGCTGGATTGCGGCTGTATGTGCTGACTTGCCGCATAGTGCTTTGCTTGTGTGAAAACAGATTATCTTTGGTTGAAAATTTATTGATTGAAACAAAACCAAACGGAAACCAACAAATTTGAATTCAGTTCGTTTGCGTAACATATTTTTAAGTTATATATCAGTAATCCACCAAAATCTATGTACTTTTGTTAAGCTATTATGGTTTTGGTCGAATTAAACCTTTTTTAATGTCAAAAAGCTACGTTTGAAGCGTAAAATATTGACTATTTAAAATACAATCACTTCCAAAATACGACGCACGTAGTTAGCAAAATGTTAGATATTTGCCAAGACTTTATGATTGAAAAACAAATTTACTTTTGTTAGCAGCTTTGAAATTTGGTCAAAAATTTTCGAAATATTTAAATTTGGTCGAACCTTTTCAGGTTGGTTTCGTGCATCACTTTAGTAGTTTCATACTTTTTTGTGTACTATATCGATTGGCTTTGGTGGATTTAAATATTTAAATAAAGAAACAACAGTTTACCTGCGTTTTCGAAACTTGTTTTTGTTCCTCAAAATGTACGTTGATACCACACAAACACTTATTTTGAAATAAAAGTAGCCTTTTAAACATAATATTTTAAACATAGTAAATGATTTTTACACTAAACGATGCCTGTAAAAAGGCAGCAATATAAGTCAATTTTTTATACTGAAAAAAATACAAGGCACTTTCGATTTTGCCCCTAGCAAAATCATGTGTATGTACATAACTTACAATGTCTGTAAAAAAGTTTAAATTGTACCTTTTCACTCACGTTATTCACCAACAGGTTAAGGGTAGTTCTCAAAAGTTTCTGTTATACCATCAAGCAAAATGACGTCCCATCGGAAATTCCTTTTCTTCTTGAGCGCCGCAATTGTCCTTTACGGTAATCGAAAGTCTGAACGTTTACTACCCAGTAATTGGCGGTCTTTTTGTCACGCCGTGAAAGCGCTGACACAGATTAGCGAAGGTTTTTACCTAATGATTCGTACGCGTAAACCCGCTATTACGTGTTTCACAGGCCACGACAAAAGTTAACGGGCCGCACCCTTTGCTAATAGATATCGCGCCAAACTGTATCGATTTATATATCCTACAATTACTTTATAATTAGTTTAATCTTGTCGTTATTCGTTTCGAACATGTAAATACATAAAAATACACAAACCGGTCAATATACGTAAAATAGACGTGAGTGGTTAATGTATCTTAACATTTATCATCGCACAAAGGTGTTATTGTTTTCCAACACTTGCCAACCAACACATCTCATTTCTTGCCCATGCAGGTCACGTGATCTTTCAACATCACGCGCATGCGCAGGACGGCGACGAAGAAGCTGGTGCTAGCGACGAGGGAAACGTAACTGTAAGAAAATACATAGTGATATTATATTTGTTTGTTGAAGAATCGGGATTAAATATCCGAAAGCTACGAGTGCGATAAATATTCATACAAATCAGGTTATAAATCTCTATTATTTGGCCAGTTTATTTCAGCAAGTAGACACCGTCCCAAATTTAATGGTATCTTAAAAAAGCATTTGGGCTTGGTCGAAGTTTTTTGACATTTCCAGCTTACCGAGGAACGTTGTCCTGTTCAAGTTGATTAAAAAGTTCGATTCATATTTAGGGGGGTATTTATGGCCATGCGGTTTTGTGACGTAATATATTTGTATATGCGTCACAATAAACAAAATTAATCCCCAAAATACATAACGTCTATTTAAAAGGCGGCAGAATTATTCTGCAGTTTTCCCTATCGGTTTGTACTTTCGCACTTTCTTGATTCACGTTTACTTTGTTGATAGGAAGGGATGAAGTGTTTCGCCTGCAACGCATCCGAGGAGTGTGGAGTGGAACAAGAAGAAGGAACGCACGCTGATGAGACCTGCGCTGACGGAATGCAATGTTGGGTATGTTATTGTATGCTAGTCACTGTACGCTAGGTCATAAGTATGCTAGTTTCCACTTACGCAAACCCAACACTGCGATCATCCAATATTGCGCGAAGTCACCACATAGGCAAAGAGCAAAATCCCTCCACACACCATTTTTCATTAAATTGACAAAACGAGATCGACAGTTTGAAACACTTTTCCGCTTGTTTTTTGTTGTTATGTCGAGATACATTTTTATTGTTTTTTAATGGGGCTGCTTGCAAGTTGTCCTTGTTTGTAATAGACCTGGAAAACCGAAAACGATGGTGTGGAGTCGTATAGACGCGGCTGCAGTGATGCTTGCACTGACGAAACCAAGGAGTTGAGTTGCCAGAACACCGCCAATCGCACAGACTGCTCGAAATGTTGCTCAGACAGTCTCTGCAACGACGACCTGCTCAATGGCGCCATCTCGCGGATGACAAAATCCAGTACTCTGCTCATGTTTTCTACAGTAGCCGCACTAATTTTCGCCGTATCTGCGTAACTACCAAACGCCTACGTGGAGTTTGACTTGAGTGTGGGAGCTACTAATTGAAACCAAGCATTTGTAAATAAAACGGTTGAGAAAATGTAGTGAAATTTTGCAAATATGTTTGTTTCAAAAATAATCTTGTGGAAAGCAAAGTGTGATTGGAAAGTCTGTTTTCCCATGATTTAAATTTTGCTTTCCCATAAACAACTAAACGTACTGTCTGTAACGTAGAAGTGTGAATAAAAATGGACTTGCATTTAAAAAACATCCTGTTCTAATTATCGAAACTTTGCCGCAAACAATTCCTGAACAAAGCCTGGATCCAAAAATGTTAACGTCACAATGGCTGGAATAAAATTAAGTTCGTGACTTAAGTAAACGGATGGGGAAAGGGGCCATGCCCCACCCAAATTTAGAAATTGTACATTAAGCAGAGTAAAAGTAAAGCGTAGTACACAATAGTTGGAGGATCACTATTTTTTGCCTAATTCAAGTCTCGCGCAGAATCGCACTGTTGGCTGGACTTATTGATATTTAAGGCTAAACTGTTGATATTTACGATATTTTTACCGATTTTGTAGATCTAAATCTAGATCTAAAATCACATCCAATAACATTTTAAGAGAAGCATACACATTTAACATCGCATACGATTATAGAAACATCATATAGTTTAGGAGCGAAATCACACAGAAACAACTCGGAAAGGAAAGCAAACAACAAAATGTTTGAACAAATGCCCAGTTCTGACTCCTAACGAGAACAAATCGATATAATTCCAAATCAGAAAAAACTCGAAACCAGGGGTGTAAGGAAATTTCACGCCGGTTAAACATGGAGGTAATTATGACAGCCGAGCATCGTGACAAAATGGAAGTACGTGCGTTAAACGTTGGTGCAAGCAAGTTGTATAACGTGGTAAGCATGTCAGGACAGTTATGTATTTTAACAATCAGTAACAAATATCTTCAATTATCTTCAAAAGTATGTATTTTTAGAGATTTTTTTCGTTGTGCTGACAGAAAGAGAAAATTTTGCGAAATACTTGGTCTGGGGTAGCGTGAGCATTGCTTGGCGACTTCGAAATGCAGGATTTTTTCACTACGTAACATTTAACTATAAGATCAAAGCAAACCCATCCTGTCTATTACACGTCAGATATTTCAACTATCGTTACGTTTTCTTTCAACTTGGCCGTTTTAATTCACGGCACCTTAGCAGTTTTACAACAACATTCCTCTATTATGATGGTTTTTAAACCATTCCTTGCATCACAAAATGGCAAATTCGAAACGAAAAGGGCGCACCCAGCGCAAATCGTTTGGGAAGCTATTTATAGCCTTTCTGACGCAAATGCGATTTACACAATAAAGTGTAAGTGACGAGCGACCAACCTCGACACACGCCGCAACAACTAGCAAAGGTAGACATCAACTGACCACAATTTGTTGCTTTAACTTTTCACACTGCTTGTTCCGAGTGTGGCTTTGCAGTTATCGGCGCCAAACAATGGTGTCTATAAAAAATACGTGGGCTTGTGTATCAAAATGACCGGCTACCAACTAAAATTATAGGTGCCGTTTTATGCGGTTCAGGGCAAACCCTACTTGATAATTTCCGCTTTGCCTGCATAAGTACGCATCTTAAAATGTCAGAAATAATTTGGGTTTGTCCGTCACCTTGGCTCAGTGTTTGAAGATAAGAATTGACTTTTTTTGTATTATATAACATGTGTGAGATGCCAACAATTTTCCAAATTCACAAACAGTTAGGGTGTTCTGAAGCCTTTAACTGTGTAAACATAAAAAGCCTTTAACTGTGTAAACAACGCGCATTTTTCGAAGTTTGATTGTTTGTTTTAAGGGTTACAAAAAAAAACAAAAAAAAAAAACAGGAGTTTTGGCAAAACAGTGATCGGTGGGCATGTATGCAAATTATGTCGCTTTTGACGCATAATCAATTTACGTGGAATTTCGTATTAAACCATTACAGGAAGTTACATCATACAACAAGAAGCCGTTGCCTAAACAGCGACCCTTCGAAAGTAGAAAGTTAGCGATACTTTTGTAAACAAATGTTGGAAAACTAACTGGTGGACAATATCATTTCGCTTTGTATGTTAATATAGGCACACATCGAAAGTCGGCCCTACAACCGTAAAAATGTCGGTTTCATACTCTTTGGAAATAACGTCCCTTAGACGACCTCGCCCTGCTGGTGATTGTTTGCTGTAATTTGAATGGAAAAAATTTGTCGACGTCGGCGAAACAGGGGCTCATTTGTTCAAGACTTCGTCGAGACCTTCCTCTGAGTTGCTAAGCGATGAGACGATAGTACCTATTCAAATGGGGTAATTATTCAAGAAATTAACCTGGCGAAAACCGCAATTAGCTTCATAGGAATTTTCTCCTATAACGTAAAAATTTTTGAAAACTGTAACGCACTGCGTCAAGGGCTGGGCGATTATTTGAATGGAAAAAAAAAACATTTTTCAACACATACGCAAAGAAAGCTAAATTAGGCTGTGGCGGCATTTTTTGAGAACATGTATGTTATAAATCTTACCACATTTATACTTATACGATATCCCAACAAATATTTTTGCTTGTATTGATCAGCAGTTTGGCAAAATTTTTACTCGCAATTTTGTTTTACTCCGACCGTAAACTTAGGGCTTGTTCTGCCTTTTCTTGAAGGTTTTTAATTTAAGGGCGAATATTTTTTCTAGAGATTGTTAATTTCGTATGTGAAACTTACATTTAGGCTTTCATTTTAAAAGAAACTTGTTAAAATTAAACAATAAAAGGTAGTGGCCATTCATATCTGCTGAACATTTTAAATATATGTGTTCAGAAACAGGACTTTAAAGGCTGCTAATATGAACTCATAATCATCATTTTCCCACATTAAAGAATTACAAATATTGCCGACAACATTTTGCAACTCACATTGCCATTTAAACCGGCGCTGTACCGAAAATCGCCAAACCCAAGTTTCGAGTACACCCGTCTGATACAAATATTAAAAATACGCTGCGGACTAGCCTGCTACAGCCACAATTGTTTATTTTTGTTTACGGCGCAGCGGCAACAAATTGGGCCCGGCGCAAGATTAACAGCAAACAGTATACAATGAAGTTACTTGTGACAAATCTCTCAGCAACGGTAAAATACCTCCGTTTGACTGAAGGCCAAATTTCCCGCACTGAATCTGGGCGTTGCTTGAAAATATATCTCAAACTGCAGAGACTTTTATGGCTATCGGTTTTGGGGAGTGCCCAGGGTCTTTTCTGGCAAACAATGCCACCGCAGTATTATTTTGTGCAAAACCAAGATGTTGCAAAAACAGAATTGGAGGGAAACTTGTTGCTAAAATTTGTCGATGATGTAATTTGGTTTCCGCTACTTGATACGAATGAGCATTGCATTCGTCTGTGCTAAAATACGCAAATATGTTTCTTAGTTTTTGGCCAACACGTACGTCATGCAACGAATTTCTGGTCGTTTACAAATAAACTCCAATCTCAAGCTCTTGGCTAATGTGGAGCATTTTATCGACAGCGCGGTTAAAATCTTCCAGATGTCTATACCAGTGCTTACAGGTTTTTTATTTGCTAGTTCAAAAATTGGTATTGGCTAGTACTAAATTGGTCGGCAAAAGTTTAGAGAACGGGGCCTCGAGAAAGTGCATTTCTACCAATTAATGATTTGTTGATAACGGCGGTCGTTTTGCGGCAAATTCCACTTTATTTGTGATCCAATTGGTGGTAAAAGTACCGTTCCGTAAAGTGATTGGTTTGGCGGCTACGGCTGTTTGTCTGCATGTTAGTGTTTACGTCGAAGCAAGGATTTCTATGATGAGACCATTGTCTGAAGTGTTGTCGAAGCTTTTGCGTTTTTTTCTTTGAATCGCGAAACGGTTAGGAGAAAGCCAGGTTGTGGGTCTGGGGTTCGAATCTCACTAAAAACTTCTCTGTTATTTTTTATTATTTCAAAAGAAAAACATTTACTATTTTAAACTTTGAAGGTTTGTGTAAAGATACATACCCCGTACGAGCGAAAATAGGCAAATAAAGTTAAATTTTTCTTGATGCGGTAATTTGCTGTCAATATCTCGCGTCATCGGTTTTTGAAACAAAATTTACCTTTTACCAATCTATATAGTAAGACAGGTTTTCTGGAAGCTGGGATTTTTCTGTACCGTTTTTTTACTGGTGACGTGATCGTGGGAAGCGAAGTAAATCCTACAACAATGTAAATGCCACACTTTTAAGGTGCATCATGGTGAAAAATTATTATGAGGTACTTTCTGGACCTACAACGTCACACGATTGTCATCATTGCCTGTGACGTATCATCTCCTTATCAGGTCATTTCTAAAGTGGAAAACGGGTCATAAAGAAAACCCAACAGACCGGATTTTGCATGTACAAGTTAAGTTTTTAAAGATATTTGCAAAATCAATGGTCGAAACGACATTAAAAATTCACGACGTGCGAAATTCTTGCTCCTAAAAATTTGTGAGTCTGGAAACGTGTTTAGACTATCGGTGGCATGTTAATTCTGTCCAGTGCTTTCGAACGCCTCATTCCAACATCTCATGTAATCAATTGAATATTGACGTTTATAGAAGTGCGGTTTACTCCCAATTCACCGCATATGGGCTGGTAACGATTCCTGCAGCCAAAAGCGTTGTGCGTCGTCGGAATTGAAACTGGCCGTTTCTCCTCACTGCGCAGATATCCGGGTCTTTGCAACACAGCGGCTGCGTAATTACACACCGCCAGCGCAATTGGAGTTTGCATTTTGGCTCACCGGAAACAAGGTTTCACGTTGCAACCGGTCATAAAACACTAGAGATTTCGAGAATTCTTCCAAATGAATTCAATTATTGGTGAAGAAACGCTTGCGAGAGCGACAATAAACAAATTCAGCACCGGAAGATGTGGGTGGTCATGGAATGCTCGACCGGCAGCGTAAGGGTCACCGAAACTAAATTTTACACTATACCTTATTTTCTCCATGGAGTACACAAAAATTCAATTCAAATTGTTGATTTGTCATCTTATATCGCAGCAACCTATCTGTCACCCTCTGTAATTCCGCCAGGCCTAATATTCAAGGATTGTCACAGACATTAAAAGTCTACAAGCACAGCTCACACCGAAAATACCACCATGACCCATGCCGTTAATCTAGTTTTTAAAATCGGGGGGGCATCCACCATCCAATTGTTGAAACTGCAAGAGGCCATAAATCTGATTTACGTGGTGATAGATACGTCAGCTGTGTGACGTCAAACAGCTGACCACCGGCGCCAAATATAGTCAGACTTAAAGTAGAATTTCACATTTTTAATTCGAGCGCTGGAAAAACAAGCCGCCAAAACAAAAGCATTTGTTGGCACGAGCCGGTTTTACCGATATTGCTACACGATTTTACGTTTCCCTTGGGCAATACGTTGCATACAAATCGCGATTCGACATCCTCGGCATAACATTACTGAGGTGAACCAACGTATGAAGAAGCGCATCGCCGGAGGTTACCCGCACGACCACAGTGACATCATAGCAAGTGGATTCGAATCTCATTCCAATCGACAGTTTCTCCACACTTTGCCGTTGTAAAGAGTTTGCCGAGCAACTTGGCAGTTCATGGATCATTTTCCAAACTGAACGTTCTGTGTGTTGTAACTATACAGACCGCTCTACTGTTCGATTACAAAACGAAATTTCGGTAATTGGGTAAAGATTTATCGCGACAAATCACCCTGCCAGTCGAGTGTGTAGAACATTTCACTTTAGTATCATGGCTTTGACACCTTTGCTCATAACCAAAAAGTTATATTGCAGTTTCAGACATTATAACACTAACTATCAGACGTTATCATACAAAACTGTTGCAACAATAAACAATGCGAACGCACAAAAAGTAAACGTGCAACGGATTGGGTAACGATTGCGTGGGTTATTAAATTGTTATCCGACGTTTTACATTGTTTGAAAAAGACGCTTTTGATTTTGTATCGTAAATTATTCAAATTACAAGTTTACGTCTAGTTTCAGTGAAAGAAACATTTTTAAAAACAATTTAAATTAAAAAAAAACTGAATAACCATCAGGGGGCTGTCACACTTGAACATTTATATTCAACCATAAATACAAATGTTCCAACTCCTAGATCGGCAAAAACAATAATAGGACCAGACAAACACCTAAATTCTTAGACAATTACCCAAAAAAACACAGTATAGACATCTCACTAAAAATATTTCTTTTGCGAAAGTCTAAGTTACAGAAGCAAAGCTTTAAAATTCAGAATAGGTAAGTCCCACCTAAACTTTGACGCAAGTTAAGTGAAAAATCTCTGTATTCACATTACCCGTCGGGGCAATGCGTGGGCATGGTAGCAGACCAATATATGTATCTACTTGTAATCTATGTACGATTCGTCATTCGTGATGTTTTGTGTCGCGTGGCGATTACAATTTTACTAAACTTGAGACTCTATTTCCTCTACGAACACTTTACCAAGGTCAAAACTGTCAGTTTTTTGCATGTACTACAATCGAAACTTATACGAATTTGTTATTTTTTGCCAAGTGCAGACGTACCCGTTCAAGTGGTCTAATGATAATGTTCGTTTTCTGTTAAAATCGTAGAAACTAGATTTTCTTCCTTCATATTGTTCTACACAATGTTCTGAATAAATAAGGTACTAATGATGGTTTTAAAGATACACTTTCTAAAAACTTTAGGCCAGGCGTGTTTACCCCGAGACGAGCATTTTGGTTTGGGGGACTGTGTGCCTGGCTTTGAACGGACAAATACAAGGCAAAAACCGATAACTCTAGATGTATGCGCATGCCCTATAAAAGCTATATGCGCGTGCCCGGTGGTAAAACTCCTGTAACTTCAAGTGCTGGCCATCATGGACCAGCAATTATCAACAATGACCATCGTTTTGAGCGTGATTCGGCAAAATTCGTTCTCCCTTACGCACTTGTAGCAAAATTACCACGAATTACATGATGCATTGAAATTAGGGATTTTGGCAAACGGTCAAATTTTGAAGCAACGACATGTATACCAAACGTATTGTTATATAGGTTGTATTCGAAACAAGAGTCGTTTTAAATCTTTTGGGTTCGAAGTGCTTTTCCCAAAAGGAAATAAAACCGACACAGATTCGGGTTTAATTGAAACGTACGTCGTACTAAATGTATGTAACTTGTTGTACCTGGATATTATTCTAACTATTCTGCGCTAGACTTATATTACAAATGGCGTGAAGCGTAGATACGATTATTATTAAAAAACTCGTTAAATGTTGCCAAATGTTGAAAATCATGTGATTTGTCATTTGTGGCAAAAATTTATTTCTGGCCCAGGAAATGATTTGTTTCATTACATCCATTTTCACGAGTACAAACAAAGTAAACTTTTGTCTCAATTGTTGATGTCATACTTTTTAGCTTTGTACCGGAATTATTTGAAGGGGAAATTTTATGCTTTTGAGAGATTTCCGGAACCATTTGGGTTGGGACAAGCAAATAAGGCCATGGCGGTTGGATAATTACCATTCAGTGACAAACTTAAGAGCAACCGCTCAAATGGCACAAGGCACGGAAACCCTGTCATCCCTTTGCATTTGCATTTTCGCCGTTAATGTTGCAAATTTCCAAAAGATAAACATTACAACACACTATGCTGCGCAGGGGAGAGTGAAAGTGTGAAGAATCATTTGCATAACTTTGATCATTTAAATGAAACTTCCCGAGAAAACGGGGTAAAGTTGATCACGAAGCAAGTTTATGGTCTTGAAACGAAACATCTTGCAATATCAAAAATCAAACTGACATATTCAAATTTAAATCGATACCTAAAGTAAATATGCTAAACTTTGTCAATTTTTGGGTCACATGACAGATTGATTGCTACAAATTGAAGTAGTTCTTCCGATAAAATTAAGCACCGAACATGATTGATACAATAATGTAATATGTATTAAGATTCTAAAACTGAAAGTAGTTTGGTTCAAGGATACGGTTTTCAACCCAGTTTTAAAGACTGTCTACAAGGCGGTACAGTGCGGTGGCTCTACTCCGCTTTATACGTTTTTGACCCAGAAACATAGCAACGTCTTTATCCCACATCGACCTCAAAACTGACAACCAAAAAACGGAAAAACATCTACCTAAAATTAAGTTCAGCATACCTTAAATTGTTTGCCCCACATAAAAGATTAAACCAGACAAATTGTCTGAAATAAAACAACGTGCGGGCGTTCCCTGAGTCAGAGCGTGTACTGTGGTTTAAATTTATACCTGATGTAATATAAACGTGTCCCAAGAAGCGCGGTCACATGAAGTTGGGCGTCATTACGCAAGCAATTTCCGACTGCAACCGCTCCTGCGTAAATGACGCTTAGGGGACGTAGATGGTGCATAAATTTGCTGTATCGGGGGTTGTTTGGACCCCCAAAGAGCGATTTCACAGAAAATAATTATGTACGGGTTTCTTGGCAACAAAATACTGTTGCCGATGGGGGTTGGAAATACCTCTCGCAAACAAACTTGACGCAAATGAATGGGGGTATGTAAATATTTACTTGCTGAAGTCGGGAACGCAAGTTCTTGTACGGACATTTTAGGGTTGAAATTGCCGTATTTGCCTAAAACACGGAACTTAAGTTTCCCACGCTACGACGCGGGTATCGGGATAAGAGTTGAAACATTCAAATCTTAGCAGTGAGGAAACCAGGCAATCCAACAATCACACGTTATTTGCATGACAGCAATGAAGTGCTAACATGGGGTTCGACATAGTTGTTTATTTTTGGATCGTCGTTTGCATTAATACGGAATATTCACGTGAAATTGGCAACTATTACACCGATAGGGCAAGCAGTTTACGAAACAGCATCCTCTGACAAAAAATATTTCTACCTCAATGAAATCGATGAAAAGATATCCGATGGACATATACGATTTAATGAGCAGTTCGGGCGGAGGAAGCGAACCCTTTGTAGACGATCGAAACCGTGGGTTTTATCGATTTAGACAAGAGGTGTTGGGGCGGTTATCGGCGCGACTTTGCATAAAAGCATCTAGAATTTGGTCCATTCAAATTACCAAAGGCAAGTCCTTCGCTGAATTTACTAAGTGAAGTGCGGTTTTCACCCGCCCAGCTTGCCGAAGATTTGATTTCTGGCCATAGTATAAACTTTAGCTGCAAAACGAACCAACATGCTTGCGTTTTTCATCTATTTAGGTTGTACCAAACACATCTAGTGTTCAAAGGTGTGCCTTTTGTAAATGCTACGTTAGAGTCAGAAACAATGCGTAAAGCATGCCACTGCATACCATGACTTGCAAAATACTACCAATGCTGTAGGTGTTTCGTCGCCCAATGCCGAAACACTGTCTAAAAAGCAATGCGTTAAAATACACCTAATTTTTTACACTCTAAATTATAATTAACGTGAGTCGAACTTAGTTCCACATTTCCAGTCACGGACACAGCATTGCCAAGCAAAATTGAAAATGTTTCATATCCGCATAAACTACTCTCGGGCGCCAATTCCAAGTCTAGCGGTAACACCGACACGTTTTGGGACCGTGGCAGTGACGAATTACATAATGATCTCTTTTTCCTACGTCGATAAAATGGGAGTGAGAAGAGACAAAAACTCCTCCCTTGTATTTAAAATTTGGCGAGGTACGAAGGAGCCGTCGAAAAAAAAGCACTGAAAATTGCCGCGGGGTATTTGAGGACAGTGACGGGCCGAAGAATGGCATGGATTCCAGGAGCGTAGCAGAGCCATTGTGGGGCTCCCGACCAAGGGCAGGAAACGGACAATTAGCTGGTCACGTGGGCCGAACGATTATCGGAAACATCATGTTAGTTTCGTTGAGAGTAGGTAGCCAGCAACCCAATCGTCGGTATATAAGCGCGACGGGCGAAAGTGGTGGACATTAGTCGCAACGAGCCCCAACCGAGAATCAGTATTCGAGGGTTAACAGAAGCAATTTACCTTCAGTCAAAAAGTATAGCAAGCTTGCCGAAGACAACAACAGCATGTCGACTCGTAAGGTAATACTTTGTTGTGTGTGGCGCGGACTTAGTGTTGCGCACGGTCTGCAGCGCGTGCATGATGTTTTGCGGTATGTGCAAAGTAGCAAAGTGGCGTGGCGTGGTTTCTAGAAAACCGTCAAGCAATAATCTTTTTAGGATTAAAGGATGTAGAAAGCACTTTTACAAAGTTTAAACGTAATAAAAAGGGAAAGTTTGCGAGTGCGCAATATATCAAGAATCCTTTTTTTCTATAACGCTGTTTTTACACGATCGACTTAAAAAGTAGACAAAGACAAAACATCGGTTTGAAACAAATGTTCCAAAAAATTCTTGCATCTTAGCAAGTTTTGCAATTTAAATGTAAATTAAAAAGAAAACGGTTCTTACAAATTCCTATCTAACCTCGCCACAGTTGGTTATAGAATTTGCATATTTTAAAAAGCGTGTGATGAGAATGGTTGGCCAGGCAATACGCCCAGTGTCTTAAACTTTGGAAGTCAAATCGGCGTCATCGCACGTCATGACTGTATATAAGAATTTCGTTTTCAGAAACCTTGGTCAGTTTGCTTAGGTGGGTTGTTTGATCATAACTAAAGCACAGACATACGTGTAAGATAGACAGCATTGTAAGGTGTACTTTGTAATGGCTGTAACAGAACAGTAAAAAATTTAGAGAAGACTGCGTTGATCCTAAAATAACGTTTATCGACTTAGTGAAATGCCAATCAATTTGGTCAACAACGTTGTTATGCGAAGTCATTTGTAGAGGCTAAAAGAGTTGTCGAGACAAAATTATAAAAAAAGTATCCTTTTTTCCAGACCACCGTCTTTCAATTTGTGACCCTGTTTCTGGCCGTATTGGTCCAGATGGTCGTGTCTACACCCATCTACACGAGACTTCAAAATTTGCAAGCCCATAGAAGTCACCATACCACACCTCCCGCCACTGGACCCAACGATTTCCCAGAGAGGTGAGCACCAAGTTAGATGTTTGTAAATGGCCACTGCAAGTTACCAATTCCTTCTGCGAAACGTGAAAAGGGGATTTCTTTGGTTTGATGCATTGGCCGTGTAATTGTTTAGCTACATTTTTTTGCTTATGTTGGCAAAAAGAGTCGAGGTTTTGGACAAAGTTGATAAGTTGGTGTATTAAAGAATAGCGGACAGACAAGAAATTTGGTATATTTAAAAAGTAGTAAACAAGCTACAGGCGTTTCGAGTGACGGTCAGTAATGCGGCGTTAGTAAATCTCAGTTTATCGGTCCGATGTTTTCGAGAAATTAAAATGATTTCCATAAATTAAAAAATGGTAAACTGAACTAAAATGTGAAGACGTTGTTACACAATCCAAGCATAACTTTTTCACTCACCCCAAAACTGCGAGATATTTGGCGGCCATTTTGTTTTCATTATCAATCGGTAGAAAGTATTTCATTACCAATGCTGTTCTAGAACTACTGCGGTTTAGTTAAAATTCCGAGATGGAACAGCGATCAATCAACCAGCGAATTTAACTAGGAAACAGATATTTTACGATGATATTGGCAATTAAAAAAAAACTTTTACCAACGTAGCGACTTAACTAAATATTGCAGATTAAAGTCAGGTTTATAACACAAACAAAACAACAAGTTTAGGTACAATTTTCCCAGAGAATAATCAAACTTTGACATTAAATTACAGGTAATATGTCGTCTTAAATTTTATATCTTGCCTTTTCATATACAACTTGTTTTAATTACTTACTAGTTTGCCACAGGTCTACAACATACTTCTTCTTATTAAATATTTTCTGCTTGATCCGTATTTCTTTTACTTCCATTTTCCGTATACAGCCAGTAAACTTATTCCCAATGTTATGTCCAAATTAGATATGGTTTTTCTCTTTTTATAAGATCTGAACAAATGAAAAAAATCGGTTGGTCATTTCGAAATGGGACTTACCAATGGAAGAGCGCGCTTGTTATTTTTAGCTAAGGGAAACCAAAACTTAGTGCTTTAGCCCAGGTTCCACTGTCGGTTGTAAGTTATGCAAAACCGACCTTTACATTTCTCTGAAAACTGACGCCAATGGTGTCACCATTTATCGTTGGGACTTTTCAAACCAGCTGTTTTCTAGTCATACAAATCCGTATGTAGAGTATGTAGTCAGACGGACAGGTAAAAACACATGGAGCGAAAAATATAAAATGCCTTTAAACATTTATAGAACTCCGCCATTTTTGTTTAGACTTGTCAAAATATCAGGCGTCTGTCAATGCTAAAAAATATAAAAAAAACAACGACAAAACTGATATGGCAGTATAAGTTTAGTCCAACAATATTTTCCACCGTTCGGTGGGAATTTACCGCATGGAAATGCAACAATGACTCAGAATTAGACACGCGATTTGTTTTATCACGTAATAAGTGTCGGTTAACCCTGTGGTTCAAAATACTAAATGTCTTCATGGCCAAAAAGTTGCCAGTTTTTGGATAAACGCTCGATTTGCGTACAAATATGTGGGCTTAAAAACCGCCTCGTGTGCATACACGGCGAAAGATGAGGAAAAGAGATTTAAAAGGGTACAATCGATTTTGCTCCTTGGAAACAGTATTTTTTTCCAGAAAAAAACTGGCGAATTTCCGTGAACCAATGTTTGGTAACACCTAATGCTATTGCCCGACAGTGTTTAAAAATACCAATTAATAACATACTAAATAACCAGAACGTTTTATCACTGTGAAAAGTATATGAAAGACCACACTGCCAAATTCTGCTTGTAAACTTTAAAAGGGCTAGCAGACCAAATCATTTCGCGTCGGCCATTTTTGTTTCTCATGCGCTACCGGTTCTGGCAAATAACTTGGTGCTTAAACCTAAATGTGTTGGCGAACGTTAATCCGATGTAGGTCAAGTTAACGAACCTTCCTCAGTTAAGAACTAGATATTCGTTTGTTTGTAAGTCCGGCGCCGGCGTACAATTAGCTAAGGTTAATTCGCTGTTTCAGAATTTCCCGCGACGAATGCAGGTCTTAATTTGTCACGAATCGTAGCATCATTGTTGGTTGGCTGTAATCACACGGACTACGACACCTGCTTCCTTGTCTCAATGGCATTGTTATAAGTGCGTTGAACTATAAAATTTTTCGGCAGTTTCCGAAGCGATTTTTCGCAACCGTGCAATATGAATCCCTACGTAAAAGCACATCAACTTAGATACGAAGTGTAACAATTTTACCCCTTATTTTACAGCATTAAACGTCAAGTACGAGATAGCTGGATTCTTGATGATGCCATCGAATGGTCTACAACATCGCCACAGGCTGCTGAACCGGTAAGAAATTTGTAAAACAAACCATTTTTGAAGCCTTGCTGGGGAGTGTGGTGCTGTTACGTTACCAGTTCGTTTTGTTTGTGCACAACAAGTCAATATCGCTTTTTCTGCATCACAGGTGTCCGAGTGCATAAAAGACAACATGGAATGTCCATACATAAGCGGCATCAACCACAAAAACCAACCTCACCCGACCACTAACAAGCTAAGCACTTCTCCATGGAAATTTGTGTAAGTTTTTGCCTTTGTTCTGCAACAGAGACTTAGCAGACACTCAAAGCTAGAAAAACGCCAACAAAATTAACTTACATCACCTGATAGTCCTTTAAGTTTAACTAAGAGATAAATAAGAACACAACTCAACAACCAAGCGGTCACCTTTCAATGACTTTTACGCCGAATAACAATGTCATGTTTGAACTTGCAGGCAAAACGTCGATGTTAACCGCTACCCGCGCCGCATCAATGAAGCATGCTGCGTTTGCTTGAACTGTGTCAACTACGACATGGGATTCCCTCAATCAAGCGGCGAAAAGTACCATAGCGTACCTATCATGGCTCACATTGTGGTCGCCTTAAGAAACGGAACCGACTTTATTCTGGAGAGGCAATCCATCACCCGCGGCTGCACATGCGCCCAGACGCTGATGGACGTTTACGGCGGACAAACCGTCTGATCCACAGTGTTTTGACGCTGACCTACAGGCGACAACATCGCAACAAGTTGGAATTTACAAAGTTTTTTTCTATTTTTCTATTTATTTGTGAAAGGCTACACGCTTAAATATTTAGCGCGTTGCTGCTTTTTGACATGCAGTTTTGTAAAAATTTCGTTCAAAATGGTATGAAACGTGCGATTTGTAAAAAGTGGTGCCTTGTACGTGTTATATAACGTGCCTTCTACATGAGTCACAGTCCGTTGACTTTAATCATCTTTTTTAATATGTATAAACCAGATCTGTCAGTACACCATGTCTGTTTTTTCGGTACGTGCACCTAAACGTGGAACACATTTCGAAACCGTTAAAACTTATTTATTTACCTTTTGTTTTCCGTGAACTATGTTTGTCGTACATGTTGTGTATATACCCGTGGGAAGCTTGTGCAATATTTTCGCCTCTATTTATGATCGTTTGCCTTGTCCACAACAAGCCTAAAATCATGTGTTAATCTATAAGCTCTAATGCATTGTACAGCAACCGAACGATTCGTCTAATGTTCATACCATTCTTCCTCAAATTGTGTCTTAGCCGACAAGAAAATTACTGCAATTGCTCGCAACAGTCCTTTTCGTGACACGTTCGCTGTGTTTTGGTCGGTGAGTCTGCATTTGTCAAAGTTGGCTGTAATTGCCGATGGTACCCTAAAGTAAGGCGCATCGTTCGTCGTATTGTCGAGTCGTTTATGCACACAGTGTGACGCATGCGACCGTATTTGTATCTGTACAAATGATTGCGATTTAGCCGGGCTCTATCCGCCTGGGATGTTTTGTTTGTGAGCGACGATCGTCGGTCGATTTACGCCAAATCCCCCGTACGCGTTTGTATGTAAATTTGCGCATTTTCATAATCTTCAAATCGCAGTCGCGCCTGTCACCTGTATTGTGGTGTCGCACGCTTTCGACACGTGTGCTCTACTTTCGACACCTTTGTTTCGCAAAAATTCATCAGTTCCGTCCTTTGCACTTGAGCCGCTGAGCTTTCGATGTTCTAGAGTCGCGCCTTTGTTCGTGCAATTAAACCATGCAAGATTTCAAACCGACCAGATGACTTTTCATGTGTTTAATGTGAGATCAGAGGCGTTCGCCGCAAAAACTCCGTATTACTGTCCCGAAACATTTAAATTTCGTAATTTAGGATGCAAATCTTGAGCTACG
Organism: Phallusia fumigata; assembly: GCA_008931825.1. Taxonomy (NCBI): domain Eukaryota; kingdom Metazoa; phylum Chordata; class Ascidiacea; order Phlebobranchia; family Ascidiidae; genus Phallusia; species Phallusia fumigata. Next base: position 131,812 of record QXVZ01032917.1, read on the forward strand.
TAGATTTTGAGCCGAAAGACTACCGCTGTTATACATAGCACGTTATAACTTCGCATGCGCCCAGGCATATATAAGGCAAATGCATCAGTAATCTGAATTATCTTGGCTATGAGAACTTACGTGCATTTAGGTCCATGTTACAAACCGTTCTAAAATACACGAACATCAAATTTAGGCCGCTTGTGTAGTATAATCTCTAAGTTTGCTTATCAGACACGGAAGCAAAAGTAATAAAACGTTTGCAAGTTTAAATGTTTGCGGTTTACCACTGACACCTTTAATCACCGCAACTTCCAAGCCACGCCTTGACATTTGGTCCATATACTTAGTCCGTCTGTACCCAAGATAATAAACTGTTCGGATGTATATTTAAAATTTGCAACATTGAATGTGATAGCATGTGTTCTAGGGCAGCAGCGATTTGTCCCTAAATGAATCGCCAAGCCCCGACTCAACACCAGTCGACAACCAAGTTTTTTTAATCTGTAAATTTCCCTCGTATAACCGCACCAGACTATGGTAAACATAAGACAAAAAACTGATTTAAATATAAGCGTGTGAGCAAATCGACAGTGCATTGTTTGTCGGACAACGATTACCATCAGTAGCAAATATTGTGGCCCTGCTGGTAACACTACAACAAACTCGCCAGGGCAAATTGATGAGAGAAATAGCGCCCGTCATTTACGGAAAGCGAAACTATTGATTTGTCCGCATCGAAATTTCACATAATTTTGACCTAATATTTACACGCGGGAAGGAAATTTAACGGACACCAATTCCGACTGGTATTTGTGGAAGGCAGCTTTCAGATTTAATCGATCTTGTTGCCCTAAGTTATCCTAAATTACGATAGCTTATTAAATGAACAAGGATCATTAACTGTTTCGATTTTCCATTTGATGATTCTATTTGAGGGCTTACCACAATTGAACTGTGGCACTGCAGGGCAAGTTATAACTTTCGTGAAGTTGACATAATAAACACGTTTTAAAAAACGCTATTGCTCATTCTAACAACATGTGAGGCGAAACGCTTCAAATTTAATCTTTTTTTGCTTTTCGAATAATGTGTGTTTTGTGTTTTTGTGAATCATCGCAGATGGCGAGTGGGCCAAGACATTACTAGCTCGTAACATTAGTTTGTGAACCTTAATGAAGGCAAAATTTATCTAATATAAAAGTGCCTTATAAATCTGGCATTTAAGGCCTTAAAACAATGTATACCGGTCACTAGTCCAAAAACAGAAAATGTATGCAAAGATATCGAAGAAAGGTCTTAGGTCACTCAACTACTACAATTTGCGGCAATTAAAGCACGAGTCGTGAACTGAGCTTCCAAACTTTGCGAAACAGCATTTTATTCCCGAGACAAAGCCAATCAAATGACGCAACCCGTGTTCTGTTGTCGACCTACCTCTTTCCCCAGGTGCTTGTTGCTCGGCACTACACCTAAAACTCGATCGCGATATACCCCGCGGTTAGCTGTGACCGCTTTGTGACACGAAGCCAAAGCTAATAAACGTTTTTCGCCCAACTATTATCCGAACAAATGACAGCCTCACGCCCAGTTAATAGTGAACCTTAAGGAATTAGCACCCAATGTACCGCCACTCGCCTTTCATGAAAAGCCTGATTACAGATTACCATCTGAGAACAATGTCATGGTCCAAGCATAATTGCCAGACTATTATGATCTGAACTGCCAAAATATTTTCTCCCGATTAAGGCGCGGAACTGGCTATAAGGTGGCACTTTGTGCAGATAATTATCAATGACAGCGCAAGATTTCGAGCCGCAAAGTTAAGTGTTTATTATTTAAAAGCCAAATATTATTAGAATCATGCTAAAAAAATGGCAACAATATTTGCTTTCCTAAGTAATACAGCGGCTGACTGCAATTTAGGACTACTGTGAAAAAAAACCTTTGCATTTTACCACTAAAGTCACTTGGCTTATCCTGAAACAATAACACGCACTTACAAAGCATCCAAAGATAATCCTTCTTCTCTTAAATACATTCAGTACATTCAGTTGACTACTAAGTAATTGAGCAAGCTATCAAAACTAACCTATTGTTTTGACTGTTCTTAAAAAAAGATTAGGTGCAATAAATGCATTGTTACATCACAGTTAATAAATATTAGGAGGAAAGTCACAGGGGCAACATGGTAACTGACGCCTAAATTTCAAACAAACAAAAGGTTAGCTTTGTTTTGGATTAAAAACGAAACAAATGATTTCGTTTGTTAACATCACATATCAAGTTTGTTGTTGTGTCATTTAACGGTGCCCAAACCCCTGGCCCAAACATATTTTTTACTGGCATTTTTTAGTAACTTTTGGATCTAAATTTGAAAAAAAAATTGCCTTAAAGAGAAAAACTTTAGCCTTCAAATCCACAGCAACATTTCGCATCTTTGATTAACTATTTTATTTATCGCAGAAAAAACACCCAGTTGGGAAAAGTTAGCATGCGATTTGCCTCCGGCAAAAAGCCACTATAGGTGCTGACTGTAGGGTACCTAGGTAGTGGTGGCAGCAAAAAAACTAGGGAAATGTACGAATTGATTCCGATCAAGAATCTTCATGTTTGTGTATGGGTCGAGCGTCTCGGACGATTCGGCAAAGTGCTCGACGATTTGCAGGGTGTTTAGACGAATTTGCGCCACCTAACGACACCATTCGTTTAAGATGTTACACTCTAGGGTCGCATTTGTTACAAATTGGCACTTGTTTTATACATAAAATAAACACAGTCTGACGTTTCCGGCTGCCAAACTGCGTTGCTAACGCTGTTACAATCTTGTTACACGTAAACACCTTGTTTAAAAAAAAATTCGAAACAATCATGCCTTTTGAAGCATTGTACACAAATTTTACAAACACATTTTTAGAAAAAAACGTGCTTAGGTCGATTTAAAATTAAGGTTTTCCAACTTATTATTGCTGAAATAGTGATGTAGCTAATTTGCTTAAAACCGCCCTGTTTTAACAACCCTTTGTGTTGTAAAAATGGCTAAATACAATAACGTTTGGTATTTCGTATCAGCTAATGACAACGTTAACTTGGCGTCAGTTGATATACCTGCTTCTCCATGCATAAAAGAAAATACGCCTTAATCAATTGGTCAAAAAAAGGACTCTTAAAAATGGCAAATCCAAAAAGCAATGATGTGAAACTTATGACAATCGCCGCTGGTAAAATCCATTTGAAGTCGCGCAGGAGCTGAAGTTTTATCGTTATCACGTGACGCAACCCTACTCACTCTTCTGGGAATTCCCCATGCTGCTAAGTTGACTTTCGCGTGGTCCCGCCATTTTACGAACGGATATATTGCGCCATTGAGGCGAACTTTCGCAACAATACCTTTGTATTGATTACCCGGGCGAAACAGTAGTTTCTACAGGGCAAATTTCAACGTGTTTTGCGCAACACAACTTTGTTATCGGTGTTTGTCTTGCAAATAGGCCGGTGACTGGTTTTGATGTGTCCAAAACTCTTAAAAACAGTATCTGCCATGATTCAGGGCGCAACTAGCTGGAAATTTTAGGTTTTTACAAATGTTTGGGTTTTAGCCTGTAAAAGAAAAAAACTATTTGGTTGAGAGTGTCTTTTTACATAAGTGATTTACTTTCTCATTGTGTCTAATGTACGACTCAAGCGGGGACGATAATTGAAATGAACGTATTTGTAACTTGCATAACACCTTCCTAGCGCCCGTGTCCTTAAGGAATGTTTAGTTTTGTCAATGATGTACTTCATTTTTAACAGCTACATTTTGTTCGTAATTTGGTTACCAGTTTTACGCCAAACGGAATCTGTATCTAATTTTTCCAACCTGGCAAAGCAAAATATTTTTCCCTTTTTAATTTAGTGTTAAAAATGTGGCAAACAAACAATTTCAATGCATGAAGCAAATTTAAAAGTATGTTGATGGAAAGATGCACACTGGACTGAAATAACTTTTCTGCATATCTTTCAAGACATAAAATTTGCCCAAACGAATTTGTTACTTCTTGCGCGGTAAAAACGTAGTAGAACTCCAAAGTACTTTCTCGGGAACATTAGACATTGTGCAAAAAAAACACAAGGGACCGTGTTCTTATTTTCATGACTATGCCAACAACAGAAAATGTATGCCACGTTCCCTAAGAATATTCATGTACTAATTAGTAGGCCAAACGCCATGTACTTTATGCATGTAACATTGATTTTGCAGAAAATTACTGTTGTACTACATGTAAATTAGAAAAACAAATTTCTGTGCAAAGTAGAAACAGTACTATAAGTTTTAGCAAAACCATTTGGTCAAATCTTGTCAGAGAAGAAATCATTTGAAAGTAAGTGTTTGCAAAAATTGATACATTTCTTGAAACTGGAGGACACTGACTTTCAACCAGCCTAATACACATGAACACCATGCAACAAATGTTAACAAAAGTGCAGGCTACTGAGATGAGAAACAGTATTTGGTTCTTTTAGGAAGGCAGCATTGTGGTGTTTCTAGCCAATGCGAAGAAGTCTATCTAATGAGTTTTCAAGACTAAAAACAAGCATTGAATTCTGCTCGGAACTGAAGAGTGCATTAATCAGTTTGCGGGCAGCAACTGAAGTAATATTTACCATGACATGGCACTGTTGATCAGGTGATCGCGGCTTTGATCCAACATACAGTCGAAACTCGCAACTTGGACGGCTCCTGCCTTCAATGCGGCGTCGTAACACATCCTTCGCTAACTCCGTGTACGATATCAGCTGAACGGGCTTGTCGCGATAAAGTTTTATCGGTTCGTTGGACTTTCCAAGGTCGTAGTAAAACAGCACGCTCTGGGAGAGCCTTGTCACCCACAAGTTGGCGTGTTCGTCGCATTTCAGAGTGAAGCCTTGGTCAGTGCGCCTCAGGATCTCGGAGACATCTTTGTTTCTTCCATCATAGTTTGGCATTCTGTAGGTTGGATAGGCAAATAATTCTGAAAGGTTTTCTAAAGCAATAACAGCTTTATGCAGAGATTCATCCCCGTGAAAAATACGAAAACCCGCCAAGCAATCGAGTTGCTCGCAATAATTGTTTTCAGGATCCAACTGATCACTTCCGTCATATTTGATTGAAATATCGAAGAGTGACATTTCTCGCCCTGAGAATAACAATGAAATAAAAACAATGAAATAAATTAATGTCCACAAGCAAACTTGGTTTGGATTTTTGAGCCACCATAAACAGAGTAATTAGCTTCTTGAATCCGGCACGACGTTGAAAACTATCGCTGACTCATTGTAAAGAATCGGTTTTTAACCAGCTTCGGAAACTTAACAAAAGTCCACTTGACAAAACTCGCTAAGTTGTTTTTTTCTCTTCAAAACAGGAAACACACATTGAAAATCTAGGCCCAGGAAAAAATTCAAATGGCTCACATTAAATCCATGACATCTAGGTAATACTGTTTACTTACATGTCATTTTAGGTAATACTCTTGCACTCAGGAACGTCAAACCATGGATTAAAAATCGTTTTACTTACTAGTGATGTTATATTCTTGAACCCAGCGACCCAAAAACAATTCGGCTTCGAGAGAGTCGTTTGAACGCTCACTCTCAGTTGCCATTGGCACATAGACGAAATCGTTCGTTGACACAGCTAACCGAAAAATAAAAATAAATTGTTAAACAGACACCATTTCAATGCCGGTTCGTGTAAAATTGCAAAATGTGCAAGCTAGAAAAGATGTGTTGGTAAAATGCATGCGGGCGAAGTTATGTCTTTTAGAACCTCGTTATAGTTAACAAGGGGTTTAAGCAACATGAAGTCTTAGCGAGCTGAGTTCAAAATAAAAGGTCCTGAATAAGCTAAAACGAATGTAAACAGTTAACAAGACATAAAAATGGGCCTTAACATACAAAAGCTTGTGACTAACCGCTAGCTGACCCGATCATCAAGTTGCTTTTTGCCAGATTTGCACTTGAAAGAATGTCGCCGTCTTCGACAGACAGATCAGAGTCGTGGTGCTGATTGGACGGCGTCGATAAATCGCTTCGAACTGCAGTTATGTCTTTAAGAGAACGTCGAAACAGTCTGCTGTCGCAGGCGTTTTTTAGTGCTCTCAAGTCCAGATCTCCAGGTGCACTTGTTAAACTGTGCCCGACAGAAACCTAGGAACAAGGTTAGTGTTGCTGTAGGGGATGCGAAAACTCCAAGTTTTTTGGTGACTCTGGTGTCAGACTTTGTTTGTAGCATAAGATGTTACCCGAGGTATCAACATTGACACAGGTACCGGTGCATCTTTTTGTAAGAGACCGATGTAAGTAAAAGTACACCTTTTAAGGCGAGGTTTAGTGTAATCAGTGTAAAAGCTTAACCTCTCACACACTATTGTTCGAAGTTGACCTCAAACTACGTGCGCAAACTATATTTTTATTTTTTACGAGCAGTTAAATCAAAATCTTGTGTTAATATACCTCCTCCATTTCTTGGGAACGTTGGGAGCTGGTAGATGGTTCTTCTGCAAAACATTCTGAACAAAATAAACCAATAAACAACATCCACAGACAGTAAAGGCCTGTTATAAAATTTGAGTTGTTGTTGAAATTCATTTAAACTGCCAATTTTTTTTCTAAGCGCCCCTTAATCATAGCAAATGCAGCCAGAAGGGTGCTGATGTCCATGTTGAGAGCCACTGAACAAGAGCATAATTACCTTGTTTGTGTCTCTTTGCAGAAGATGTTTTTGATTTTTGATGTTTGGTATAAACCTGATTGCTGCGTTTCGCCTTTCGGTTCTCTGCGAAAAAATAGCTGTAAATACTCTGGTGGTTAACACCTAAAAGTTTGAAGATAAATAATACTATGTACTTTAAAAGTAATTTCAGAATCCTAATGGTCATCTATGGACGTGATTATTAATTTTTGATTGGTGTTAGTACTTATTGCAAAACAACAATCATATACTGGCAAGATACACAAAATTAATATCTGGTCTGTTGCTAAAAAAATTAGATTTAAAAACTTTAAGATCCAAAAAAGGTTTATACACCTTTTACTAAGGCAACTAAGAATGGGGACTAGACTAGAATTCGCAAAACATAATTTAAGCCTTTTTGTTTTAAATCTGCAAACAAAACATAATGTGAAACAGTTAGAGCGACGCTTGGGTTTCCCTGCGCATGGAACTCAAATCCAATGGAAATGATGGGTTGACCCAAACTTAAAGTCACCAACTCCAAATCATTGAAAAAATCAAATAAAAAATGATCCAATGAAATTGCAATGGTCCAGGTAGCTCAATGGTAGACTCATTGTGACCATTGGGTATGCCTAAAGTTATGGGGGATAAACTATAACATTTCACCTTACATTATAATTTACACATTGTTTTCATAAAAAGTGTAGGATTTTAAATTTTGAATTTGAAAAAGTATTCCCAAAAACACAAAGTTATAAAGCAACACACAAATTAAACTTTAAAGTTATGATGATTCCAGCTATGTTGCACAATCAGTCTTTAATAAACATAATGGCAAACAACCATACATTAATCAAGAGGGGGCAGCATTTTACCTTTAACTTCCTTTGGTGTGAGTACTCTGTAAAACTTGCAGTTTCCAGTTTGTTGTTGGTTTACACTCTCCTTTGTTAGTTCTGTGAAATCTTCTGATTTGTGCATGAGACATCGTAGATTTCTTTTATATTTGCTGTCATAAGAATTTTCTTCATCAAATTTGTCTCCATGTTTGGCCCAGGCCTACAGACAAAGTAAGTCATATCACAAAAAAACCGACAATAGATTGTGCATTTGAAATTACTTGAAATATTTTCCAGTGTTCTTTCCAATTCGGATCATGCATTTTTGTCCAAGGAATCTTAAAAATCTGTTTTTCCTTGTCAACCCACTCAACATCCACGAATGTGTTGTGCTCAACTTTCTCAATTATCCATTGACGAAGAGGCAGTTTGTAATCCAGCTCAACACTGGCTTCAGTTTGAAAACTCATAATTTGTTTTAATAATCAATCTTGGTTTAGATTTTCAATCGTTTTCGTTGATTATTTTTATTTTTATAAAGCTCCACCCTAAGTACAACCAACTAACAAGCAAATAAGCTTACATGTGTATATTTTGTTCTTGCATTTATTGCATAGCTGCATGAATTTATACTAACAAACAAACGAGCTAAGTAAAAACAAGAGCCGCGTGAAATGAGCAGCTTCTCCCGGTTAGTATTTATTTATAGTAATTCTTACACCTCGCCTGCATTTTGCTCGCCCACCTCATCTTACCATTTTTGAGGAACCTTGAAATGAACGTCAACATTCTGTAAACTGGTTTTCTCAGTCGAAACTTCATTTTCTGCGTTGGGAAAATCCCACATGGAAATGCGGATTTGGTTTGTTGCGCAGGTTAGTCATGCGTCAAACCTAGTCAAGTGGAACGAAAGATTTTTTAAATTTACTTTTTGAAAGGCATGTAAACAAATAACAATTTTTATGTTGTGTGCTAAACATGCTAACAAAGGCTGCTGCAACCGAACGGTGGGTCTTTCTGATGTTATAAACTCGGTGTAAGTAATGCCATTACACGCTTAATTTATCACACCGAATATTTAGTTGGTGGTTGCTCATCTTGCTAACCTATCGGATTTCTCTTTATTAAGAGAATGACGTCAAAGATTTAACTCATGGAAGCACAGAAAACCGAGGCGGAATTAGCAGAAACTCCTTTGCAAGTACAGTGGGTTACGCTAATCTGAGTTGATCATTCGAACGTGGTAAATGTAGTTTCAAGTATCTGCGGTTTCCTTGCAACATACAGGTCACTCCGTACGAATATGTAATTCACCCGCTACGTTACCGCATACAGTTACGATCGAACATCCACATTTAAAAAAAATGTACAACAAAACAGGAAACAACGGTAATCAATAGGGAACATCAATACAACTGTAAAATGTACAGAATGCTTATCATACGAATCTCGCGAATAAGGCAGAGTTTCGGGGTATTCCCCCCCCAATTTGAATATTATTTTGACGTTGATGGTACATTATGTACAGCGGGTGTTTAAAATCGTTGCGGGGTTTCTGCAGGAAGTGGTATTTGCATCATGTAACTTGTTAGAAAAAGAACTAGGGGTCAGTGCTTGAAGGCCCTTGTATAAAATTCTAAATGTTTTGACTCAAGCCATACAATTTACCAGTACTATATATTGTCTGGGGCAGGTGTACATATTTGCAACACTTTTTTGAATTTTCCATACCGATAGTACATTTGTATGCTGTCCGTCGGTATATACAGTGCTTCTCAGTAAGATAAAAAAAGTAAAGACCATCACATGTACTTACAAGCGAAAGTGCGGAACTGAAACGCGATGTATTATTCCGAGCTAATACACAACTTCGAACAAAAAGTCATAACCGGGTACTTTTCATGCGCTGGGTGCAACAACTACGTGATTATTAAATGTTGTACCATGTGGGATTAAAAGTTAATTGGCACGGATTAACATAATGCTCAGTAGGGGAATACGACCATCACTCTTTGTGGTCTAAAAATGCTCAGATTTGAAATTCTTCAATGTTATATGGGTTTTAAATAAAAGTGAATTTGTAGGAGAAAAGTAATCACCAAGAGGGCGATACATGTAATGTTTGGTGCGCACTCTGCATCAACTTAAGTGAAAAAAGTGCGAATTTAATCTTGTTTACAGTTAACAAATTCATTCACCTTTGTTTGTACAGGGATGGGCACATTTTCTACCTGACTCCTTAGCTGTTTACCGTCGATTACCCGATCAGCCAGTGTCAACGCTTTAGTGGGCCTACATATTATCCAAAACTCGTCAGTTTTACGCGCTTGGTGACAAAGGGTGATCGCCGCAACCAATACAAAGAAACAAACACAAAATTAGTGTACGTGCAGTTTTACCCGCGTTGTGGTTTGTAACAAGCAGCGCCTTACTAAACACTAGGTGCAAAGGATGCTAATACAAAACCGAATGAGTGTTCGATTTGCATCGACACAGAACTGGTCAGGTGGGCTTTTATACTGTTACACAAACCATCAATAGTGGTTTGGATGTGTAACTTTAAGCCAATTTAACCGAAAAAATGCTGAGAAAAGAATTGTGCATTTTGTCTTCGACAAACACGTGAGTTGATGTCAGCATAGAGAATTAGAGTCTTGTCATTTGGGTCGTTTGTTCAAAAACATAAACGATGTTATGGATACAGTATTTGACAAACCTGAAGGTTTTAAGGCCTACAGCATTCTCAAAAGATTATCTAGTGAGTTTTGCTGACTAAAGGCCAGCATGGAGTTTTGCCCAGAGCCAAACATCGCTTCGACCATTTTTAACGCAGCATCCGCCAAAATATTTACCATAACAGGGCACTGCTGGCCAGGCGATCGCGGCTTCGATCCAACATACAGTCGAAACTCGCAACTTGGACGGCTCCTGCCTTCATTGCGGCGTCGTAACACATCCTTAGCCAAATCCACGTACGATATCAGCTGAACGGGCTTGTAACGATCAAGTTTGATCGGTTCGTTGGACTTTCCTAAGTCGTAGTAAAACAGCACGCTCTGGGAGAGCCTTGTCACCCACAAGTTGGCGTGCTCGTCGCATTTTAGAGTAAAGCCTTGGTCAGTGCGCCTCAGGATCTCGGAGACAGTGCCATTGGCTCCGATGTATTTGGGCATCACATGTGGTTGGTAGCTAAATACCTCCTTGGGTACCGACTGTTGAAAGGCTTCCATAATAGCTCGCTGCATCGGCTCATCGCCGTAGAAAATGCGTATACCAGCGAAGCAGTTGAGTTGCTCGTAGGCCACCAGTTGTCCGTCGTATTTAATTGCAACATCAAAAAGAAACATTTCGTCCCCTGCGGACAAATAGTATGTTCGGTTAGCGTGAAGTAAAACATTGTTGTTGTACCAATGTGATATAACAAAACTTTTGCTTCTATTAGAAATTTGCGTCATATAAACCTGTAACGTAATGACCGGTTGAAAGCAAATTTAGAATTCTCCTAGTACTGTTGTACGTCAATTATGAGTGAACGTGTTAGTGTGACAGATACATCCAAACCAGGGGTGTCCACCCTATTTGGCCGAAGGGCCACATGCGATTCGCAAGTTATTTCGCAGGCCACTTTACGACATTGAATTTTGTATTCAACTTTATACTTTCAATTGGCGCAAAAACGACAAAATATTGGATTTAATAAAATTCCATTCTCTGTATGTGTTCCACCCGTTCGTACAACAGTTAAAAAATAGAACAGCTACGTTGTGCACGTTTTTTTGGTCGATCACGAATGTGTTAAAGCAAATGACATAAAACATGATTCCGTGAAAAAATGGCATTTGTTGTGCGAAAGAAATCAAAGAGTACTTGCATTAAAAAATTGACATAGTGAGCCAGAGAAGGACTTAAGATTGTGTTGAAAAATTTGCTGGTAAAAAAAACAAAAAGAAAACTTGGGAAACAATTGTGTGAATTCTATCAGGAAATTAGATGTTAATTAGGCAAGTTTAAACGACATTTCAAAAACAATTGTCGCGGGCCACATGAAACATCTCCACGAACCACATGTAGCACGCGGACCACGGATTGGGCACCCTTAACCTAAACAAAACTAAACTAAAACCTAATCAAACGTTTGTGTGGATTTCTATGATTTCTATGGCCAAACAGACAACGAAATGACTCACAAGGGATTTCGAAGTTTCCAACCAACTCTTTAATGGACAGTTTTGCCTGTGGAGGAACTTCCTGATGTTGGAATGTCGGTTCGGCTCCAATCGACATCGGCGAGTCGTCATACTTGCTTACTGCTGGTGCTGAATCAAATATAAAAAAAACAAGTTCCTTCCGTCAGGTGTCTAACGCCCCAAAACCAAAAAAGAGAAAAAAACAGAGTGAAAACAATGTCTCCCCTTGAGGAACGTGACCCATAAAAAATACTAATGGTTTATAGGAGTCCATGTTTTAAAAGTCTTCTTTATTTTTTTGCGGCCTATCTAATAAAAACTCATTAAAACTAATGAGAAATACATTAAAGAATTGACGTCTAATGAACACTGCAGTAATTTTGAACGTTGGTTTTTCAATGTCATATTCATGTTGATCACGAATTAGCCTTAGTGGGCAAAAAGTCAAAACCATTATTTACCAGTGGTAGAGCTGAACATCAAATTGCTTTTCGATAAATTTCCAATAGAAGGGTCTTCGTCCTCGACGCCGACGGCCAGGCCGAACTCGTAGTCGTGATTGGTCGACGGATTTGTGGCTGATCGCACGTCATTGAGCGAACGTTGGAAAAGTCCGTCGTTTTGGACGTTGCTAAGCGCTACTGGCGAGTTTAAATTTATACCGTTCGGTTGAACGTTTGTCAAGTTTCGGTAGATGGGAGATTCAGGGCCTGGATTGGACTGATCCACCAGCATTGGGCCTTGGGCGAACGACTGCAATACAACAACAGTATTTCCTTTACTGCAGGGCGCCAAACAGTTTCCGCCTATTCAAAAGTCATTTGTGATCGTCACAGGTACCATAGCGACAATAACGTTGAGTCATTGTAAAGTGCATTTTCGATCATTTTGAAAATAAGGAGCAAAGGCTTAATTCAAATGTTCAAACAGAGGGTTAATAAAGGATACAGTGGGCACAATAGGTAGGCCTACATACAAGTTAAAAATTTGTAAACTGTTTTCCAGCTGTAAATGTTTTTAATTTTAACAAACATCCTGTGGACAATAAAAAAAACGTTTGCAGAAAATTTAATATTGGGGTCAACAAAACAGCAAGCATAACTTGACAGATGAGACCATGGTATTGTTTGTACCTGCTGCATCGCTCCATGCACTTGGTAGTTTGGGGCCATTTCTTGAGCCGCTTGACCTGCGAGTACCAAAGACAAACATTTGTGTAACTAAATCCACACATCGGACAGGAATTCGTGAGCATTATTCTGAAACACTATTGATATATGACCTTTGTCCCAATAGCCGAGCCTCTATTTACCCAAAACAAATCATGAAACCCGACTACAGGGCTTTTGTGATAAACCTGAAACACCACAGATGGTAACAAAATTAGCAAACATAGTTATCACATAGGACCACTTTAACTTACTTTGCTGCTGCTTGATGTCTGGAACTTTGGATGGTTTTGAATCATGGTGATGTTGACTGCTGCCTTTTTTCTTTAGTCTGTTCTTCTCTGTGAATAAGAACAATACATTATTGTGTTGTCCTGCTTATAAACCAAGCGGCTTAAATCATTTTTTAAGGTGCATTTTTGCAACTTTTTGTGTAATGTATTTTACCTCGAACTTCCTCCCGTCTAAGCACCCGATAAATCTTATAGTTTCCAGTTTGTTGGGACATTGCACTTGACTCTGTCATTTCCTCAAAATCGACTGATTTGTGCAAAGCGCACCGAAAGTTTCCTTTGAGTTTTTTCTCGTCTGGAGGATTTGCTTCATCATACTTGTCTTTGTGTTTGGCCCAGGCCTATCAATATAATAGGTGTTGAATTGGAAAACAGATTAAGAATTGTTAAACTATTCAATCACAACTAACTGATTAAGAAAATAGACTAGTGTTTCAACCACCTTATTTTTAAATGCAAACTTTTGACAACACACATATTTCTACACAAAAAAATAGTTTTGATCTGTACTAAATGTAAGAGAGCAAAAAAATTGGTATATCATATTTTGCTTACACGAAAGATTTCAAAGTGTTCATTCCATTTAGGATGATGTTTTTGTGTCCACGGAATTTTAAAAATCGCCTTTTCTTGGTCAATCCATTCCACTCCAAGGAAAGCCTGTTGGTCAATTTTGTTGATGAGCCATTGACGAAGTGGAAGTTTATACTCCTGTTCAATTTGAGCCTTCGTTTGGGGATTCATATTTTGGTTTCTTGAAAACCAATTCTGCAAAGCAGCCACTTGAGGCATTTATCTGTAATATCATAAAATATTTTGATTAAAAAAACGAAAACCCCTGCATTAGTTGTTGCTTGTTGTTTTATTTGTTACTGTTTATATTTGTTGAGCAAAAAACCTGACATGTTATACAAGTCCATCACCAACCTGTCTGCTATATTTCTTATTTATGCCATTCGTGGGTATAGTATGTTCACAAAGTAATTGCAATTTACTTTATTGCAATTAATCCTAGACGACTAAATACAATTTTACAAGCAGCAAGTGAAATCAATAACAAACTAAAGCTTTTCAAAAATTCTGATGCAAAACCAAACAACTAAGTTATATACTTACTGTGGTGTTGATAAACACGATTAAATCTTGTACGTGGAAAACCTGAATGTATCTAGATCACCATTCAACAAACTCCACAACTTATAAAGCGCTGAAGCATGTGTAACTACCATTTTCTTTCCCGCACAGCTGCTGCCCGAAACGCAAGCCAGACAACAAACATGACGTCACCGAGTCGAGACCAAGGATTCGACCGAGGGGAAGCCCCTTCAGCGGGAGACAATTTTTGCTTTTTCATCAGCCAAGCGTATAAATGTAGCACGGGATGCTTTTCTATTGATCTTTTCAGCAAGTTACTACAATATTGTCCGTTACGTATAAAATATTCTTTTCAGTTTGGAATTTTCGTAAGCCAACGAAGCACCACCGTAAGTTTTGGACGTTTACAGAAAACGGCAACACAACTTACAACTCAATTCTATTGTTCCAAATTCCAATCGGTTGGTTACTTTAACGTGAACTAAATAGGGTTGTCATTTCCAATTTATTGTAGGTTTTTTCGCTAACTCTTACTGTTAGCCGTATTTTAACTTGACCAGGAGATAAAAAACAAATGATTGCAACAACATATGTTGTTTGGGCTTGGTTAGAGGTCATTCAACTCAACTTACTAACATTTAGACTTTAGACCACCCCATGTATGGGACAATGAAACTATACATGATAAAAATAAGTCTATGGTATTGTCCGTTAGTTTTTACTGTTTTAGTATTTTCGGGTAATTTGAAAAAATCGAGAGCGAAGATAACGAGAGTCAACGTGCTGCTGGCTGTGCGTAGGGCAGAAGACAGAATGCACAAAACGTCTTGCCATCCGAAAATTAGACTATAATTTCCAACGTTTCGACTAGTATCATTTACCAACATATGTTTTAATCATAACAAAGTAAAGACAAAGGTTGTCAGTTTCGAATTATTCACTTACCTCAAAAAAACATTTTATGTTCCAGGCTTCGCTTAACAAGGTGATCTTGAAAATTAAAATGACCTGTACTTAAATTTGAAGAGTGAAACAATGTTGATCAAATGTTACAGGTTATATTCCTTATCGTAGGTCTGGCTGATAAATTTCTATGTTATGTACTGTACGAGCTTCATGAAAGTTAAAGTTGCTGGAGGTATTACAACCAAAAAGAAACAAACACTGCCAGACACTTGTGATAAACGTCCTAACACCAAAGCAGCGGGAGCATATTTAAAGTTGACGGGGCGTTTCCGGGATCTTAGCCTGTATTTAAACAGTTTTCAGTTTGCTATAACCAAGCAAACTTCCCTATAGTTTATTTTTGTTTTTATTAAGTAGCTTATACATCTACCCCACAACAAGTTACTTTGGCTAAATTCACCTGGGCCTTATTTGGCTACTAGTTTGGACTAGACGTACACTGAGTGCCGTGTCAAACATTGAATATTTTGCTTTTACTAAAATCGGTATCTATAACAGAGGAGTTCCATATCAAGCTAAAATGTTGGTTGCTAAGTCGTTCATGTTATGTCGCTTTATTACGCTAACCACGTGCTGACCAAAGTCTGCCGCCATTTTGTTGATTGCAGCACCTTACGAAACTGCTGAAATGTGGGTGCTAGTTCAAATCACCGCAGTTATTTTATAGCTCGCGACCGACTAAGACCGTTTTCCAGCTTCACTTTATCTACTGCCATACTTAATGATGTGCAACCCGATTCTGCCACTTGTAAAGTGTGGTCAACGACGTATTATAAGAACACGTTGACTTTTGACGCAAACGGCACTGTTGTTTTGTGGCGTTACAGCGACACTATGTGGCGTACCTAAACCTGAATAATCGCCGCTTTGTGGTGTCGTGTAGCACGTACGTTTTCAGAAATTATATCCCTTTTGTTGATTTTAGGGAATATACTAGACAAGGTTTGAAATAATAACCGAAACTGTGGTAAGTAAAAAATATAATCACGTATTGCAGTTGTTCTAACATATCGTTTTTGAGTTTTAACTTTGACTTTGTTGAGTTTTTTAGATCTAGATTGATGTTGTTGTAAAAGCAAAGGTTTACAAATTGACTGAGATAATAAATCAACCGTCCAACGTTCTGTTTCCCAGAACTGTTGCTTTTTTAGTTAATCAGACGGTTACAGAGTAACTGTAGACTAGAGTATGTGTAAAAAATCAATAGGTTTGGGACTTGGTACTGTAGGTTTGGGAATATTATAGGGTAGGTGGACATCAATAAGATTTTATAAATGCAACAATGTTTAATTGTTGCACAAAAACGTTAAAAATAGCTAAAGAAGCCAATTTATTCATTCCTATCAGTTAGGCTGGATTATGCGCTAAATTTTGTCGTATACCTTTGATTTGTTGTTGGGTGTAACCTGTAGGTAGTTTGACCTTGAGGGGATAAAGCGGGATTACCACGTTTTTAACACGAGTAGAGGATGTAGTGTTGCTTGTATAAGTCATTGTAAATATAATATAGATTGGCTAATGTTGTGTAAATTTTAGTGCTGTAGTTCCAAACGTCATAGTTTTTCCGATGTCATCATTTCAATAATAAGTAACAATCGCTATTTTAGATGCAAACAGCACACAACGTTTGCACATTTTTTAAACCGAGGCAAGTTCATCCCTTGTCCATGAGCGAAATAAATCGTCTAAATTCGGAGTTACACTATAGTGCAGTGGGTCCCAACTGGGGGTCCACGAAACCCCAGGTGTCCACAAAAAGATTTTTTTGGCCTACAGAAATATATACCCGCGCTGTTATGGTCCAATTTGCAAACGATGATTAATCGGGCACAACTGTAGAAACCTGGTTACCGGAAATGACAGATCTGGGACATTTAAACAAAGTGGTCCACAGCTATCAGCCAAATCGACAAAATTAAAAAGGTTGGAAACTACTGCACTAGAGCATCACGACAAAAACAGATCCTTTTACTTGTTTTTTGTGAAAGGTTTTACTAGACCGTTGTAGTTTAGCAGCCTCCTAATGTTAACTTGGTGCAAAACGCAAATATACCTTGGTCATAATTTTTAACGGAATAAATCAGTTGACCTTTCGTGATATTATCATCACATGGGTATAACCTTCTAAATGTCACCCCGGTTTGTTTCTCACAGAAGCATGCATACCTGTACCGACCACAAAGTTGTTTATTTGTGTCGACGTTTTTACGACACAAACACCTTGGTCCCGCGAAATTTCTATTTGCCGTTTCACACCGGAAACTGTTTGCGTTCAAAATCGTCCAATTGTTGATTTTGCGACGTAAAACGTAAACTGCAAAATTATCACTTTGGCAAAAGTGCCTAAATCAACTTGGAGTAGCAAAGTTTTTGGTGGTTTTCTTTGCTAAAGTTTATTTCAGCTTATCGGCATTTCGCAGATTTTGAAACTTTGATTTTTTTGCTGATTGTGAAGCTGTTTTGTTTTGATAACACACAAGCTGTGGGCCAAAACACACAAAGATGGGTGTGTCCCCTTGAATCTAGCTGCATGTGTATTTTGTGTTTTTTCATTGCATAAATCAAGGTTACTTTTACTGCACGTTTTTTGACGCACGTTGAAGTTACGATCTTGTATCAGGATGGATCGTAATAACATACAAATAAAGATAAAAATTCCCGGACGCTTTGATAGTTAAAATACAAAGCTTTCTTTGTGGATTTGGAAAACTCCCAGATAACTGAAGTCCGCTCCCACAGCACTAAGGAGTCCGCAAAACCTTTCGCGCGACGTACAAAAGAACAGTCCTAAAGCATTGCGATCATAGCGTACCTCGAGCATAAATTTGAGAAAAATGTGTTTAGTTCAACTACTAAAATTTAAATCATCCAAAATTTTATTCAAAAATTTGCAGCTAATTATTAAACGCCTTAACAATGCTATTTAACTTTAATCTGCGGGACTCGGATCACACAAAGCTTGCTAAGTTCAAAACAACTTTTGCACTTTGTAATTACTCAAATTAAAATAAAGACGAACTGTTGCCCAAATCGTAAAGTTTATTGTGAAATGAACGTTTTTTTGTCGTCGCTTTTCAGACATACATTAAAGATGACCATTATCAATTCTGTAAATGCGCTTGAGTTTTAATTGGACTTAATTACTATGCTTGCAGAACTCATGACTTTCACCATGACTGACAGTAGAAATGGACTCTGATTTACCGTGAAAGTGGGAACAAATAACCAAAAACAGACACGTTGACCTGCGAAAAGCAGTAAAGCTATAAAAACAAATCATTAAAAGCCGCGGTGAGAAATGGAAATGGACTCGTAGGTTATATGGTTGTTTGTGCATCGCATCCACAATAGAGACCAGGCGAAGCCTGAGAGATTGCCCTGCGGGCAATAACGTGAACATCACTCACGTCCGGCTCATCGTACAGTCCAAGGCCGATAGTGCACATTGTCGGTCAGCCAGACGTTCAAATAGCGTCTTAACGAGATGTAAGTTTGCTTGTACAGCTGTAGTGGTAATTTACGATGACCGTAATATACAAGTCGTTATAGGCTTAACTATTGCGCTTATGGCAGAGTAATACCCAAGAACTAGACCTGGGATGTTTTTAATTCGGTTTCTATTTTTAAGTTTGTGTGTATATCCTATGATTGGGCGAGATAAATAAGAACCGTCAGCATTATAGGAGTCTTTGTGTTACATTACAGAAGTTTTATGTTATATCACATGTTTTACTTTTAGACAGTAACGAATCAAACATAAACGTGTGTAGGACTTAAATTGCAAAAAAACGTCATTTATGTTGAGTTTGGTAAATGTTGAAAGTTGTGTAACACGTTGTAATGAGATGTCTACTAACAATGGCTGCTGTTCTAATCAGCACTGACTTTGGAAAGACAGAGTTCACCCCAGGTAACTAGTCCTTTTATTATTTTAAGCCTTTTTATACGTTGTGAGTAAAATACTCCTCTAAAGTTTCCAAAAGATTTGAACAATTTGGCGATTTAAACTTGGCTAAGACCGAGTATTTTACCACAAACACTTTTGGGTGGATTTTGATCAAATTTGCCATTCGAAAATAATTAAAATATTCATGCGCAAATAGTTGTGTGGTGTCCTGAATGTGGCATATTCAGTTCTATTTTTCTGTAATAATTTTTAAAATAATATTTAGCTGGGCATATATAAGTTTGTGAACATTGGGAACGTCGTAAGACTTGCGTTTACCCTAAAAAGTGTGCTACTAACTGTTAAATCTTTGTACTCATAAACAGTGTGTGTTCCCGGCCTTTGCAATCACAACTCGTCGTGCGTTGAGAGACCGATGCAACCTGGTGGATTCGCCTGTTTATGCGTGGATGGGTATCACGGCAGGACATGTAGTAACAGTAAGCGAATGTTTGCATGCAGTATCAGTTAAACTGCTGTACTAAAACAAAAACATTGCCCGTCTTAATACGTCGTTTGGGTCACTCAAAGTTCAATTTAGAGGAACTTATTTCAGTTAATTCTCAAAGTGTTTGAAAAAAAATTGAGCTAAAACCTCAATTATTGTTTTAGTAAGATAGTGTCATGTTAAAGTTAGCAATAACTCCATTTAATTTTAAACCAAGAATGTATACCTTTAAAAAATACATTAACCATCACAACATAGTCGGCAACACAGCGGTATTTGTAATGCGGCGTTTCAAAAAGCCCTTTATTATTGGAAGCAAACCCCCATAACCACGTGTGGCCGAAAAGTCGAAATGTGTTATCGTATCGGGCATCTGTATCAGCGAGATAAGGGAAAATATCAGCAAACCAGAACCGACCCCGTCACGCCACATAAACAGTCATAACCCCCGCAAACGGATCGTTCCATCACCATATAACCACAATGTCAAGGTGATGGTTCTAAAACAACGGTACCGCTCCGTAATCTCTGTTTGTTTGTCTACCGAGGCCCCTTGACATACGAGGTTTTGCCTGCAAGCTGACAACAGCTGTAAATATTTGAAACTGTTTTAAACATCCGCTGTGAAAAGTGCAGTTTAAAGTCAACGTATTGTTTCAAATATACAAGATTGTTGGAACAAACGACACATTTAGTTCAAAATATTATTCCACTGTGGTTATAATTAATAACTTGTATGACAACGTAACGGTGCGAATACTACTATACTGTAATTTTTTTTGAGATACTGTTTATCTCCGAAGACATTTGGTTGCGATTTTTTTCTACGATAATTTCAGTAAATGTAACCGAGTCGGCAACTCTCATAGTTTGTTTAGGTGGTTGAAATGAGAACTTTCTTGTTCTGCATTAAGCAATGGGTATCAATAAATAAACAAACAAAAGATTTGAAGAAAAACGTGAAAACCCATTTCGGTTTTAAGTTGCGGCTGAATACAAATCTCTTACCACCATTCCAATTTAGACTGCTGCAGTAAATCACGGTTTAACATCCCTATTGCGACAAGAACACCGGATATAGAGATAATGCGTTTACTATTACATCCCGGGATGACAGGCATGACATTTAGTAACCACCGCCGGCAGATGCATTGACTATGGACAACAAGAGATAAGTGACAGAACTTAAATGAAACCTGACGCGATTCTGTCATTGTGACGTACAAATCGACTATGTTACGTTAGAACGCACGTAACAAACTGCCTCTAATGAGTTTTGCATTGCCGTAAGTGTTAGCTTATGCCTTGAACCGTGCCAAGAGCATAGTGCTTCTAAAAGGCATGTTATGTAGTTGCCAACATGTGCTGCTGATAAGAGAATTGGACCGCGATGGGTGACACAATGGTTTTATTGACGAAAATTGGTTGGAGCAACCACTTCTCTAAGGTGTCAAATAGCGGTAACATGCAATTTCAAAGAGGTGTCGAACGTAATGATTGCACATTTACCCATTTATAGTTAAAAGGGTTATTTTAATAGGCGGTTTGCTACCAAATTTGCATTATTATTCTGCTGTTGTTTTAGACCCACCTTTAGGCATGGTGTCTAGAACCTTTAACAAACTTTGCCATTGCGTCTTCTGTTGCAGATTCCAACCAAAGATGATGCAAAATTATGCCGATGAAACATCTTTTAATAATTTTTTTTGTGTGTTTAGAACTGCCGGAGGTCGATTGTCTAAGCGACAGAATCATATTGAGCGTGGACAAAGGCCTTATTGCGGAAGAAGTGGATTTTGTCGACTCTCGAATCGTTTATCTCGGCCAAGATCGCTTCGACCAATCAGATTGCTTGTCACGTGACGAATCCAACCAATTAGTGGTGGAGCTACGAAGCCCGTTTAGGAAATGCGGCACGATGTCAAGAACGGTCAGAATTACCTGGTGGACATTTTTATCTATCGATGTTAAGTTAACGTTTAAAAACATTAAAAAAAACTTGTAAACACCCCATAAGCCTTTGAGTTGAATTCATCAGATATACCGCTTTAACATCATCTTGAGATTTTTTAAGATTTTGTAAGATGGATTTCGTTTAATTTTAAAATAGGCACAAGATATTGGTACCACGTAGTACTTAGATACTGGAAGATGCGGTAGTTTTTGTTTTGTTGTGAAGAATCTCTTAGTTTTAATGTCAGTTTTCGTTTGAAAGACCAGTTAACATACGATGCAGTTTTGTTGCAAGATTACTATAACCAACAATTCTTCAACCACGTCCAATAGCCAATTTAACATGGTAAATCGACGACTAATTTTCTTTGCAATGTTCAGGATGGACCCAACCTCGTATACAGAAACCAGTTGTATCTTGACACAACCAGATATCCAGAAGCACAAAGTCAGCATCGCATGATACTTCTGGACTGGTCATGCGTCTACTCAAGCAAATATTTTGTATCCATACCATTCGGAATTCAACCAGCCGTTAAGTAAGTTGACAGTAAAGGTGTTTTTGTTTCATTTTGAATAAATTGTACATTGCACTGCTAGGAAAGCGTAGTAAACGAATGTTGTAAATATGCTTTCCTACAGATTACATAAGGATCGTATCTTCTGTATACAATTGACAATGTCAGTATTTAATCAACAGTTTGTGCCAAAAATCACCATTTATACTTGAGGTTAATGGTCATCTGCTGTAGATTCCTGAAGCTCCACTTTGGATAAATAAAACTTTGTAGCATCAAATTAACCAAACACCCAACTCTACAATAATGTACAATGCTATTTTATACAGCAAACCAGAACGTCGGGTTGCTTACGGCCAGTTCACGGTAGATTTGAGCGTATTTACCCGCTCCGACTTTCTCCCCGCCTCGAGGCTTCGGACCCCAGCCACGATCAGTTCCGGCCAGCGCCTTTACACGCAAGTCGAGCTGATGACGTCACAGCAAAGTGACCTCGTCGTGACGTACAAGTCGTGCCGGGCAACCAACAGTCCCCTGGAGAGTTTGAACGAAACTTTGTTCTCGCATGAACTTATTAACCGCGGGTAAGTGACAATTTGTATTTGTAGCTTTTGTGTTTGTAATGTTGAATTTGTCAAAATTTTTTACAAAAGACTCTTTTCTATGCATAATGCGGCTGTTATAAATAGTTGAATCAGGTTCATGTTTTGTTGGGATGCCTAAGGCCTATCGGCATCGCGGCGTCCAATTACTGCAAACAATAAATAAATAAAACAAACATTTCGCTGCATTACACGGTGAGGTAACTTACAAGTTTCCAGAATTGATTTTCACAATATTTGGCCTAAAAACAATCGCCTCCTAAACATTAATGGAAAATGTATTTTCCTTGTTTTATATGCTCAGCTGCCCAAGTGATCGCGATCCGACAGTTTCACTCATATCGTCAGGATCAAGTACGAAGGCAAGGTTCTCCTTCCGTATGTTTATGTGGTCTGGTGAGAAGATGCCAGTCTACCTACACTGTGTTGTCACTATCTGCAACGTTACCAGATTCGAAAGCGTAAGTTTCTTGCAACCTGCAGATTTTTGCCAATATAATCAAGCTGGCCTTTATAACATTATCACATGCATTTCAAAGTTTAGTTGGATAAAATAATTCTGTCGTAAATGAGTTTTTACGATTTAAGTCTTGAAGTTAACTGGATAATTTTGATTGGTGGCCTTATTCTAATGGTTCCAAAGTATGATTTCAAGTTGGCTTTAGTAACTTGTAAAAGTTGCTTATCTGCTTTAGGGATTGTGCAGTAAATACGTTTACCGCGATTTTGCATGTTCTATTTTATCCTATGTCGGTCATAATCCAATCTCTGCATAATTTTAAAGCGAAGGTCACCAACGTTTTGAACGCAGTGTGCCAGAAAATTAAGTAAAAATGGCAATGACTTTGCATAGCAGAATTTTGGTGTTTGGTAGAGGTTTGTACACTGATGAAAGTAAAATCGCTTTTTGTATCGGGACGATCCGCTATTTGTCAATATCGTGTCGAAAGTTAAGCCACGCAAAACAGTTACTTATTACGTCACACAAATGAAAACAACAAACTGCAGGCTATGTACGAATAAAAAAACAATAATACAAACTATAATAGAGAGTATAAAGAGAATTTTAAGATGATTAAGGGATTTTTTATGACATGATCCTTTTACCGGAACGTTCCGGTTTACTTTCAGCGCTGGATTTGTGCCAAATAATTTGCGTTTCCAAGGGCTGATTAACGAAATCTGTACAATTTCGGTTTACACCGATTTAAAATCCCCTGATTTAAAATATCATCTACGTGATTGCAGTAAACATGCCATTTTTAGACTTGTCGGCCGCCATGCGGTGCGAGTCTTCTCTCCAGTGCTCGGGTGCGCCGCTCAGTGGTAGACGATGCGGATCGAGAACCTGACTTGCTGTTGGCGCTCGGTCCGTTTCTCATACAAGACGATGAAACCATTAACGAAATGAATTACACCAAACTTAACACTACCCTTCCACCTGAAATGAGCAAAGCAGCAAAAACAGCAGGTAAACTTCCTTTAAGCTTTGTAGTAAACTGAGATATTGATTCTTAGTTTCCTTATTTGTTTTGTACAATCGTTTAAAACAAGCTTTAAGTTTGTTCAATCATGTGACTTAACCAAACTGATCTAAGGTAAGATTTTCAGATCTAGGCTAAAAGCGGTATTGAAGCGTGTGTGTTTTTGTGGTGCACAATGTGTAGGCTAATATGTAAAACACTCGTCAAGTAATTGAAAGAAATAGCCCAAAGCTTCCAGCTCTATTAAACTAATGTTTGTGAAATACTTAATATTTGTTTTGCAGTCTCGAAACCGGAGTACTACGTTTTGGCAACTATCGGAGTGTTTGGAATTTTATGCATCGTCCTTATAAGCGTTCTTGCCTACCGTCGTTACTGGAGAAACGACGGCTACAACATGAAGGGGCGAAATCGCATGACGTCATTAGACGGTGACGTAAGGTGTTCTCCATCGCCTTCTGTAAGAACAATATCACACGGTCGGATAGAAGAACTTGACGATTGTATTTAATGTTTTCTGTCATCGACGAATCTAAAAAGGAGTTGTTGAGTAAACTTGTTTTTCCGAGGAGCACTTTTCCCGTGAGAAAAAATGTGTGTTGTTTACAAAAAACTATCGCACATGCCTGGCGGGCATTTTACAAATGTTTTTCGAAACAAACCAACAACGTTAAATGAATTAACACAAACCTTTAGCAGGAAAACAGGCGAAAATATCTTGACATGTTTTTAGTACCACTTAAAACGAAGGACTACCTCTCAGCCTCGACGAAATCTTTTTCCCTGTGATCCATGTTTTTATTTGTTGTTTTTGCTTGTTTCATTTTGCACGTTTTCTTTATTTTCCTTTTTGCTTTTTGGCTGTGTTGTATGCATACGTAAAATAAAACAAACTCACGTTGCAAACATTTATTTAGTTTTATAGAATAAATTCGTTTCAACAAGTGCCGTTTTTATTTTACGGTCAAAACAAAATCACATCGCAAAACCGTAAAACGAATTCTGCTAGATGGCGCTAAGGAACTTACGACTGACAGGCGCTCGACCCATATACAGACATAGAAACTGATCGGGATTCGTCCTCGGAATCGTCCCGGGTTCGAACCCCGTGAAAAAAAAAATAAAAAAAAAGCCCGTTCTTAAACTTTTTTTGTATCAATAAATAAAACTTTGGTATTAAATTGGGGGTCTTTAAACTAAATCTTAGCGGCGATGCGTCGAAAGTTCAACCAACTTTTTCAAGGGCTTAGTATCGAAAAAGTTGCAGAAACAACGGTGTTCGGAAAAGTTGCTAACCACCACAAAACGCACGAACTTTCTACTTACTTACGCAAGTTCATGTCTGCTTTTGAGAATATCTGGACCTTGCGATTTCCTGACACCAACGACAGCTAGGTCACGAGGTTACAGAAATTCGGCATAAGTGTGACACACATTGAACAAAATGCCTTTTATCTTGGTACATGTACTTTATTAAAATTATGTAGCCTTTACCGTTTATCACAAAAAATTACAACACACAACAAGTGCACACGAATATTTTGATCATTCAAGTTCAGATGTTGCATATTAAGTTCGAAGATAGCCAAATTACGGAGAAAATGTCACAACAAAGCGTCTGATGCATCGTCGCAATGTTAACTGGGCGTTATAACTTGGCAGCGCAGAATGCAAAACACATACTTTTACTGGGTATATTACATTCTTTGGCGACAAATGAATAACGTGAATGAATAGCAGCAAAGCGCATGGCATTAAAAATAAATTTGCAACATTTAGTAATACTCGAATAAAAAATTATAGGTTTTAAAAATTAGTAAAAAAACTACAATGAAAATAGTGTGAAAATAAAATCCTACAAACGTATGAAATAAAAGGTTCGAAAACAGTAATAGTTGAAGTTGTACCATTTCTACAAAAACACGACAAACCACATGGAACTGAACCAAAGATTTTGCGATACAACTGCTGATCATATCTATACTGCAAACATATAACACAACACAGTTTTGGGAGGTGAGCTCTCTGCGGTTTTACACTTTTAACAACAATATAAAAAGCCGACGATTCGAGGAAAATTGGCCGACGTTTGTACTTGGCGCACGCGTATATATTTACAATTTAACCAGTCTTTTGCCATTATGAAACACACCGAATAGGACTTCGGGTCTGGTCCATGAAATGGGACATAAAACGAAAAACGTAAGATCAATTCTATTGGCCCCAAGACACGAACCCTTATTGGCAAGCAAAATTATTGTGGCGTCAGGTAGAAGGTCCACCACAAGCTCCTTTGACATGATTGTCAGGCGTGCAGATCTAAACTTGCGATTGATTGCGTTTTTATCGCAAAAATATGTTTTCATGTACCACACGGATAATTAAATGGAATACAAAATCTACAAAAAAAACATGGCTAAAAGTCTTTGTGCAGTCATATTACGATAATTGAGCTTCAATATAGGCACTGCACCAAGTCTCTTTCGCCTTGCAAGTAAACCGGGCCACAGTAGGCACAAGGGATTATATGCCAAGAATCTACTCCCAATACGGTTTCAGATACTTGTATGACACGTAACCGGCACCGCACAGCACACTCAGCACACAGATACCTTTGAGGGCACGAGCCACAGTCGACCTTTTCTTGCTGACTCGCCACGAGGTACTGGTTTGAAATGCTGGCGAAACGATTGTGGAGGACTGAAGGGTACATGCCTCTGTATCGTTATTGTTGCTGTTGGTGTTTTTGTGGAGCTGGACAACCTCGTTAGCAGCTCGCTGACCGGCCTCAACTGCCCCATCTATGTACCCCGTCCACTTGCGAGCTGTTTCGGTACCTGCCCAGTGTACTCTGTAAGGCGTACAATAGTGAGTGGGTTTAATTAACAAAGCGTTATCGTCTGTTGGTTTGACTTGACTCACATGTTTGTTAAATAGTGCGGACTGCGTTTTGGGGACAGTCCGTTAAAGTTATGTTGACTGTGATTTTTGCAAGTCAGTAAGTTTTACTGCCGTCATTGTCTGGACCTTACAAGGTGCAACAAGATTCGGTGTGTTACAAAGTGCAACCTAAAACACGCTTTAGATTTTCTGTAAATTTTTAGAGCATGTGTGGTGTAAACCTGTCATTAGGCAACCTTTTTGTTGTCAGAGTCCAGTTTTTTTCAAACAGAGTCAAATTTTCAGGGCTTGCTGAATGATCAGGCTAGTAAATTATAGAATGCAAAATCACGTAAAACGAGTAATCAACGATTAAAAGTGGCCTAGTGCTAGATGGCCTAAAATCAACGAAATCAAGTTAGGTTTCATATGTACAAATACGTATGAATCAGATGCAACCCTGTACATCATTTGCAGTGAAAAGTGCAGTAAACAAACGTGCAATGTTATGTAAACACAAGTCCATCATGTCCCCTATCAAGGATTGACTTTTATAAACAGGATTTACGTGCAGCAAAGATTAATGCAGCAAGATTAATGACCTATCAAAGACAGCCACACTAAAGACAATAGCACTTGGTTTTCAATATATGCCTAATTAAAAACAGATGTAGAATCGTGGCGCACAGGAATACATAAACGTATTGCCATCTCAACTAACTCAAAAGGCTTCTCACAGTTTTATGAAAAGCCTTTATTCCATTCAACAGTAATGTGTGTGAAAACCCTAAAGTGTTTAGAAAAATAGTTTCTTATGTTTTGCCACATATCCCAATCTATTGCACTTTGACCCTTTGAATATGTCACATGGTTCCACCAAAGGTTTGACATTTACTTCATGTTCGCTTGTGGCTGCACGTTGCCACTAATGTATCAAATATAGGGTTTGTTTGCCTGTGCTGCCTGTTTTGCAGTGCGGCATACAAGGCGATAAAAACCAGCTGGCACGCAAGCGCACCCTGTGTGCAACCAAAACTGCAGTGGTCAGAGACAAAGGCCCCATAACTAGACGAAAACGTATTGTTTCTATGGGTAATGCTTGCACGGGCAAATCAAATCAAAAGCTATGAGAAATCTGCTTAAAACACTGTTAACATAACCTTCAAATGACAAGCAGAAGTTACGGAGGTAACATTATTGCCTTAAGTTTACAGAACCACAGTACCAGACTGGCTCATGAAAATATGCAACCGGTGTATTCTTGAGCAGCCTATCATATCAACTTTTATACAATGCATGGTGTGGGCTTGTTTTAAAATGGTCATGCTTATTTCTGTATACATAACATGTTTGATCTTTTTTCCTACTGGGAGTAACACAGCCTAGATTGCGGGTAGACAACCTTTGTTATGATGCCATGGTTGGCACATAAGGTGGATATTTAAACTGATTTACAAGTTCATGTTTCAATACATTTTGCGAGTCAAGTTTTGCGACCTCTTTGTTTCAAAGCAGTGATGTCATCAACATGGCACACAAAGTCATTAACATTAGTACATAATTTGTAAACTGACACAATGCGTTCAAAAGGTTGCCGCCCCCTAGTCCAGATGGATGTTAAGACTATGGTTCAGAAGTACGCTACGTGCTCAATCTAAATTCACAAAATTAACAACTTGGTGCTAGACCACCCACCAAGTATGCAATCAAACATCTAACTGACCTGCCAAACGGTTCACGCAGAGCATGGTGAAAGTATAGAAGGCAACCAGGTTGCATTACACTGACAGGGCATCCACCATTGTAAGGCTCCAAACCCCAGTCTTTATCTTCATAGTGAATAAGTTGGTTGGAAGCTTCCCGTCCCAGCATAGAAACTAAGGCCTCTACAACAGCTTGCTGTCGTTCAGCCACCTGAATCAAATTCCTTTGTTACCAATTATTAAAAATTATGTTTGAAAAATAAGTTACCACTTTTTTAATAGATGATCTGCAAACAGTGCCCTTTGTGTTTTAAATTTAGATTTTCAAATATATGTACCAACAAATATAGCCAAAGTAGAAAATAGCCAAAATCAACTTTTGTGGTTTGTGTAAATTGGCCCGAAGGGTGCACAACAACCTAATCAAAATTTGGTTTGCAACATATCAAAACAAACTGAAAAACAGCAGCTGTCACTATCAGCAACCGTAAAAACTCAGTTTCTTTTGCTATAAAAGGCTAGGTGAATAAATAGATACGATTTATTAATTATTACGATTTGTAAAAATTTGTTGGTCAAAAGTTTATACATACCGATTTATGTGTCCAATAGGTTGCATGTTCAGCACATATAAAGCCAACCAGTGCTGGATTGCCCTTAAAGCTAGTCGCATCCATAGTAACGGACAAAGGGCCTGTGGAGCATGGGTTTACCACAGATGTAGTCTCACCAGAGGCACCAACTTTCTGTAACAAACACCATAATAAATTTTGATTCATCACATCTACATGAAAAAGTAAGTTGATGGAACATTAATTTTAACCTTGTTTCATCCAAATTTAAGATACCCCAAAGAAAGGTAAATCATATGTCAACACTGTTAATGACAATTTTCATCAAATATTTATTAGTAAACTGGTTGACTTAACCAGTGACTTTTCATATGGTTTGCCACCAAATATTGCAACTTAAAATGTTGCATTTGGCGAAATTGACATATGATTGCAATACCTGCAACCACTATATCTTTGCAATTAAAAAGTGTGCTGTGGCACAAAAACACTTTAAAGAATCGGTCAAGTTTCAGGTCAAAATATGCTACACAACACAGAAAAAATACAATAATTAGTTACCTTCCAGAAAGCAGTTTTATAAGTTACAATAAACTTAATAAGATGACCGACAGGCATCCGGTCTCCAAGTCTTCGTCTGTCTATTGGAAGCTCAGGGGAAAATGATATGTGGTTTACTAAGTGTGGGGGAATGGCAACAATTACAAACTGTGCATGGTAGGTTGTGTCATCTTTAGTTGTTACAACACATGGCCCGGAGTTTGTCTGGAGAAAAAATTGTAAAGATATTTTCCTTTTTACAGTGGAAAAAACTGGATCACACCCTCCAAAATGTTTAAACAGCAATACAAGGCCAGCTATTTATGTTCCATTTCCCCATTTGCCACCAAACCTCCTTTACTGCAACAAAAAGTTGGAAATCCTTTGGACTATTTATGGAGTTGTATCAGGCCATCAGGCAATCAGAGCAAAAATGACTGGACTGGGTAAATGTGGATGGTGAATTTTGGCATGCACGCTTATCAACATGATGTGTTACTTTTTAATGTGGAAAGTTAGGATATAAATGAGCGAAAATCTTGTGCTTGCATAACATGCACAACATTGCTTTAATAAATAAAATGGTATTTTGGTGCTGCAATACAAGTTTAGGTTTAGTTTAATATTATTCCAAGCTGGGGTGTTTAAAGTATTGGATTGGAATACAGATTTCAAGTTGGACATTGAATGTTTTTTTTCAAATATGTAACTTGATGACACCAAGAAGCCTTAACTATAAGTGTTTATTTTGCAGGAACAAATGACATCGGTCCAATCTGTCTTATTTTCATTGGACTTAACAATATGGACCCAAGCAGTATAGCAATCTAGCTTTTTTTGGTGTGCCTTGACATGTAAGTTGCCAGCTTAGTCAGCTCAAAGAAGTGACATTAAACATTTGTTGAACATACCTGCTTTATGCTAACAACAGGCTGGTTGCACTTCACTCTCTGGGCACCAATTCTATCTTTTAACTTCTCTGGTAAACATGATGCCGTTTCCTAAACATTAATATACAAAGTTATTTCCTGTTAAAAAGCTGTTTCTCATTAGCAAATTCGTTGTTTTTGGTCACATTACAGACCGCTTGAATTTGATCATTTTGCTATTGCACAAAAAAAAAATTTGATTAACAATCCATGCCCTTGCTTTACACTTAGTATTGTATAAGTCCAGAAAAATCCAAGGCAAATGAAATAATCAATATTACCATGATTCAATAAACTGAAATCAGTTAAGAGGTTAAAACCAAATGTTCACCTTAAAAAAACACAACAGAGTTATTCTGTTTACTATTATGAATAGTTAAAACAAACAAAAACATTTCCATGCTATAAAACTACATTACAATTCACTACCTGAACCCGTAACTCTTGTGCATCACCAGCACCATGGTCAAGAAGTCGATTTAAGTCACCGGAAAGAGCGATATAGTACAAAAAGTAAAAAAGTGACAGTTGAGAAGGCTCAGTTCCAAACACAGTTCTTATGATACATGCAAGAGTATCTGAGGTCGCTGTTACAACAAATTTTGGGTTTAGTTTTCAGGCATCATCAGCAGTTCAATGAAAATAAAAATAAACACATTAAACAGGACTTACCTTTGCATCTTGATGACTGATGTATAAATGTTTGTACAGTCATGCTGTCCCATTTGTTTGCAAGCTTTGCTGATGCTGGACTGCTCAATGGAATTTGTGCAGCCATTTTGTCTATCTAAATTTGTGTAGGAATTGAACTTTTTTTGCATTGGATTTTTATAATGACTACAGCTGCTTTCACCAACCCCTAACAGTATGTGGAAAGACATCATTATAGTTCACAATTTAAACACTAATTAAACAATATAAAAAAACTTCAAAAATTCTTAGCCTGAGAAGTATGTAAGAATGCATAATAATTACAAGGTTTCTGATTTATCAACACTGTCCCAAACCACATGTGGCATTGCACAAAATTTTGTCCAAAACTGAAAAACCCAACAAACCTTGGTCTAGTAACAAATTACAGATTACATAAACAGTCATAGTTTAAAACGATGTCTAACATTTTTCTGAAACCCTTAACGTTTGATAGAAAAAAACAGTTCAAAACATGCCATTGGTTCAAAAAGCACTAATCTACTGCAAGAAAAAATATAGATTTTACACATGCAATATTTTGTGGGAAATTGATGTACTCACGACCCACAAAATTTGTTGCGCAACCCACTGCAGGGTTGCGACCCTTAGTTTGGGGAGCTCTGGTTAAAACAACACTGCTTTTCAATCAAAAGAATGTTACCTTTTTCACTATTTGATGTAGGTCTATCAACTCAAACACACCCAATGATGGATAAAGTCCCTTGTATACACGCAGATCTGATACATTGTACATCAGCAGTTTTTTTTCTCCATGAGAATACTGTGAGAATGTTCCAAGACCAAAATTTTCCAGAAGTTGGAGTACATATACTTGGGAACTTAAATGGACAAGTAACATTAATTTGACATTAAAGATGCAAAATACTGCTCTTATCCTTCTCACCTTGAAACCCATTGCCCCCCTAAGTCCCATTTGTCTGTTCCATTGGCTGAAGCCTGAAGGTAAGGTTTTACTACAAAGTCTACCTCCAATTCTGTCTGTTAAAAATGTTTTAAAATGCCATCAATAAAAAATGCCATAGATCTAAATATGTCTAACGCAAGCATACAAAAAAAGTATACCTTTGGCTTCCAAAACAATAACATCCAATTTTTCACTTGTCAGTTGCTGTAATTCATGTGCAGCTGCAAGTCCAGATATTCCAGCACCAATTACAACAACATCAACACATACAGGGTCAGGCATTATCCTGACCACAGACAAAATAGGATAAACTGCATAAAAATATAGGATACCATAGGCTATGTAGGATATCAATTAAGCAGTCAAGCAATGAGTCAGTATTCGCCACTAAAAAGTAGATCACTAATAAGATCACCCCAGAGTGTATTCCACTACAAAAACTGGCACACAATGCAATATCTAGAGAACTAAAAATAACAGGACTCTGAAATTTTATTCAATGATATTTTTTAGGCTATTTAAACATAATTTTAACATTTGTTCTAGCAAACCGGAAACATATCAGAATATTTCTAACAAATATAATATATGCACATAAAAATATACAGTGAGCAGACCCAAAAAGATAAGGTATGATTTTGTTGTTTGTGGAGCGTGCCAGACGCGGTTTGTTCTAAGAACTCAGGTAAAAACAGCGATGAGTTTTTGGGTCAGCTCACTGTATACTTTTATGTGCATATATCATATTTGTTAGAAATATTCTGATATGTTTCCGGTTTGCTAGAACAAATGTTGAAATTATGTTTAAATAGCCTAAAAAATCATTGGTTAAAATTTCCTGTTATTTTTAGTTTTCTAGATATTGCATTGTGTGACTGTGACCTGACTGAGTCCTTAAAACAAACCGCGTCTGGCACGCTCCAGCAAACAACAAAATCATACCTTATCTTTTGATATGTTCGGTTTAGGGCGCTGAGAATTTGCACAGAACTTGAGTGGAGCTACCCGACTTCAAAAATGTAAAAAAAATTTTTTGCTAAAAACCCTAAATTTCGGAATTCAATTTTGGGTGGAAATACCCCGTTTTTGGAACAAAAAATAAAAATGGCAATTATCTCACATAGTTAGATTTTTTTGTACAACTGTTACCATTGTTAAAATCTAAGCCGTTTGGGCCTGTCATAGGGGGATCAGGTGTTAATATTCAAAAGGTGTTCATACCGATATTGATCGTAGTGCACCTGCTTCCAACTTTTGTCACCACGTTTGGGACCCTAAAAGTCGGTTGTTTCTCATGAAACTCGCAGGGATTATTAACACGGTTATTGACTTTGTTCAGTAAAAAAATGATTTAAAATGATTAAATACTGAAAAGTAATATGCGATTTAAAGTTATGACCGTCAAAGCATAAAGTCCGAAACGACTACAATCCATTTTCGTTTCAAAAAACGTACTAAAAAGAAGTTCAGAGGCGATCAAACACACCACAAAAGTGATTGTGGCATACCCACCCTTCTTCACAATCAAAATCAAACAATAATATTCACTCTACGCAAATTAATATCTCAATGAAGTTTTTAAGTCATCCGGCGGTNCTCTACGCAAATTAATATCTCAATGAAGTTTTTAAGTCATCCGGCGGTCTTTCATTAGACCTACATTTTTAATATGATTGCTCAATGCACGCACCACTTTCATTTGGCAATCAAGCCACTGCCAG
The DNA here is from genome assembly GCA_008931825.1 of Phallusia fumigata. Taxonomy (NCBI): domain Eukaryota; kingdom Metazoa; phylum Chordata; class Ascidiacea; order Phlebobranchia; family Ascidiidae; genus Phallusia; species Phallusia fumigata. The sequence continues at coordinate 165,954 of QXVZ01032917.1, forward strand.
GCCTTATTCTACGTTCCATGCCGTTTTCAAGAAGCCCAAATTCGTCATTCTACCAAAGGGGAAACGACTGTTCATATTCGCTGGAAATTCATAACTCGCGCGTATTGCCGCCACCGAGCTTGCCAGCAAACAATCGTGCGCGAACAGCCCGAATCCGCCCAAAGTGTCCACTTTCAACCCAAATATCTGGCGAACCAACCACAACACTTTATTACCTTTCCCTGTGAATATGACTGCTCAATGCACCTGAATTTTGCTGTTGAGCTGTGTTTGGTTTGCGAAATATTTGGGTTGAAAGTTGGCACTTTGGGCTGGGGGCCTACGATTGTTTGTTGGCAAGCTCGGCGGCGGCAATACGCGCGGGTTATGAATTTCAACTGAATATTAAGTGGAGCGCCCCCACCCGTAGAATGACGAATTTGGGCTTTTTGGAAACGGCATGTGATGTAGAATAAGGGTGTAGCAGCGGCTTGTGGGCCGTTTAAACGTGTCAGGCGCATTGAGCAGTCATATTCATAAGCATATTAATATTTGGTGTTTTCATATTTTTTCAAACGGTTTGCGTCAATTGCTTGTAAGTTCGTTGGAAAGTGTTGTGTGCCAATTTTGTTGTTTTGTGGTGGTTGATTCGCGAGATATTTGGGTTGAAAGTTTTTTTGTTTGCTGGGTTGGCTTTGACGCTGTTTGCTCAAAGAACTCAGGTGAACAGAAGTGGTTTTGATCAAAGTGTTAAGAAATGTGTTTTTGGTTTTGTGGTACTATTTTAAACTTTTTTAAATTTTGTTGTGTGTTTATTAGAAAAAAAATGGTGCCAAAAAGTTTCAGTTGGTCTATTTTAGCAAGCTTTGTCTTTGTATCCATTTCTGCATTTAGTGGAAAGAATGCTGTACCTGCCAAAACTTTTGTTGTGGACTTGGATGATCCCCCAATGCAAAGGTAAAGGATTTGTATCGCTTTTTCTGCATGTAACTGTTTGAATACTGGATTTGCTTCCTATTTTTATTACCGAATAGTTAATATTTTGTTCATTTAATATTTGTTTATTTGACTAAGATACCCAACCATTATTGTGTTACTATTTTTATTATGTTCAGGTGGCAAAAAGTAGTTCAGTCAGCAGCTGTTGATGCTAATTATTTCAAGAATGGAATTGATAAATTATTAAGGTATGCGAGTCTAACATGTATGGTAAGCTTGTTGATGTCACAATGTCATGTACTTTTGAACTTATACTCAGAGCCGCATTGCCAAGTGAGGTTCTAGTCAAGCTGGTTGAGGATATAGCACAAGATATTGAGAAATTTATTCCACAACCATTTGCTGATGAAATTCGTGGCATCAGTCAACATACTGGAATTCCCACAGGAGATATTGTAATCGCCAACATTATTTATGATGTTTCTGCATTTGGAACAAGTGACAACAAGTGAGCTAATTGAAAGATTGTCTGTCCAAAGGTATGCTTTACCCTGGGAAATATTTGTGTTTACAGGGCATGTACAAGCATTGTTACCACCGATAAAAATGGAAAGATATATCATGGGCGTAATCTGGATTATGAAGATCCAGAGTTTTTAAAAAATCTTACAATACAAGTTGACTTTCATCAAAATGGAAAGGTATGAGATGACATAATGCAACTACCTCCTTAAAGCAGAGTTTGTGATGTATGCTAAGTAAATACTCTTTAATAACCACTGTTTTTTATTGTATTTTAATGCTATTTTTGGGTTGTTTAGTCACTCTTCATGGCAACCACCTACATGGGTTATGTGGGTGTAATTACTGGAAGTAGACATGGAGCATTTTCAATCAGTGGTGATGAGCGTGATGCTGGTGAATGGTGGAAAAACCTGATTGCAGTTGTTGAAGGATCAGACTTTACCTTCTTTCATGAGCGAACGGTAAATGGCGAGTTATACAACTTCGAAAAATGTATAATTTAAGTTTGCAAACTTGTTGTTGGCTGGTTAAAATTGATTCCCTGTTATTTTTGTGCAAGGCCCAGCAATGGATACAAAGCCTTGTGTCACAAAATAACACCTTTGTTAATGTTCCGTATGGTATTAATTGTAAGAACATAGCTTAAATGCATAAGCCATACATGTTTATGTTCCGCACTTGCATTTTGCTCTTGTTTTGCCTACTTTCCTTACGTATACATTGTCCAGTTTAAAAAATCTTGCCTTTTTTGCTTCAGATTTTGGAAAAGTGCACAACCTACCAAGAAGCTTTGATGGGAGCAGTGTCAACACCCACCATTGCCCCTGTTTATTATATAATTGGAGGCATTAAACCTAAAGAAGGGGCAATTGTAGTTCGCAATGCTCATACATTGGCAAATGTTACAATGCTGGGAATGGACCAAACACATCCGTAAGTTGCAAGCTGTTATTGTTGTGCAAATGTCACTTGCTTGCAAAGTTAATTATTAAATATCAAATGACAGTGAACAAATATCTGCAATTTGCAACAATGTTGTCATGTGATTTGTGCTGTGCAATTTATTCATATCAAATCTACAAAAGTTTACTTATTCTGTTGACAAACTGCTGAAATAAAAGATTCTTCAATCCTATTATAAAAACACAGCAGCTACACTATCCATCTTTGATACATGACAGGATGGTTAAATGGTAGTTTGACTGATGATACTTTAAATCTAAAACAATTTTCACAATTTAGTGTAAAAATTATATTTTTGGATTGCACACAGATGGTATTTGGTGGAAACAAACTACGACCCATGGAAAGCACCTCCAGCATCTGATGACAGAAGAGATGCAGCTATCCGTGCAATGAACAGAGTCGGACAAAGCGAAATGAATGGAGATATGTTGTACAAGGTAAAATTAGGTTTCATGCAATGGGTTGGTGTTTTTAAACCCAAACACTGCATGTTTTCAACATGCTGTCCGAATCCCAAGACACTGATTAGTGGGAGAAAAAATATTCGATCGTTGTAAAAACAATATTATTTGTTACTTCTATCGCCATTTGGGCCAAAGCTGGACTTCAGCGCTTAAGCACTGTCCCATATAGCGTACGCGTGCAGCACTCTTTCCGGATGTCCAATAATAACCCACGCTGATACGTCACTGTTCACGAGATAAAAACATAAGTGCGTCACGTGTTGTCTTGCGATTTAACCAAGCAACGGGGATGGTGTTTAACAGTGTACGTGAACCAGCAATTTTTTGGCGCGGGACTTGTACAGATTGGCGTCGTGCGCATGTTTTGTCAGAGGTGACGAGTAACACCAAGGGAATACGGTTTAGTTGGTTTCACTTGTATTGTATTACACCATTTCGGGCCTAATGCCTAAATTACAAACCACATTGTCAGCAAAAACGTACACTCATCATGTGACACATTTTGAAAGCATTACCCCTTTGGTTGTTATGGAACTTTTAATTCCTTCCCTACTAGACAAGAAATGATGTAAAAGGTGCAGAACCGCTGGTCTATCTGAAAGAAAATTCTACACTTATCATGAATAAGTTAGCTATAAAGTAAAAACCCTCTTCTTAATTACTCTCCGGGGAGGAATTCTTTCCCAGTTGGCAACCACTGATGTAACAAATCTCGTCATTTAATAAAACTCGCCCTGTGTTAAACGTTCATAAACCAACTTCCACAACACCCTATGATTTCCTTTTGTAGGTCCTGTCAGTTCCTCTTGTGTTCAACGAACAAACGACGTACACCACCATTATGAGCGCTGCTGACGCTTCAGTGTATCGAACAATGATCAGATGGGACGGACCGGATGAATAACTTCATGCGCCTATTAGTCCGCTTTTATAGCCTTTTTTATGTAATCTTCCTTTACTGACCAGCATGTTCCTGTGTAACCACTTACACTGTGCAATTACTTTCTTAATATTTCTTTCTATTTCTATTCTTTTTCTTCACATGTTAATTTTATACCTTTGTATGTTTAATACCTTTGCTAAATAAAGTGTCATGTAAAGGTACATTTAACAAATAGCGGTGAATTTTTACAACTGAAAATAAATTACACATAGTGAAGTTTCAAACACAAAATTGTCAACTAATTGTTTGTCCGGTAGATGACAGCAGCGTGCCGTTGTTTGCAAACAGCTGTGTTGCGACTACGCCCTTACGCCCACATTTTCGACCAATCAATGGCAAGAACGAAACGGGTGCAAATTCCAAACTAAATTTGAAGAACCAACAATGCATGGGTATATGTTAGACCAGTCGACAACTGCTAGGAGATTTGTTCGTGTATTGAAACCTTCTGAAGTCAATTTGATGCATAATTTTGATTACAGAAAAATATGTTGACCAAACTATTTGCGTGCGCGTTTTTAGCAAGCTTTGCATCTGTTTCCATTGATGCTTATGGAGGTCGCAATGCTGAACCTGCCAAAACTTATGTTGTGGATTTGGATGCACCTCCATTACAAAGGTAGTTTTTTTTAACTTTGTGAGTTTATTTAGGGTTACTTACATGTTTTGGTTATATTTTGGCAAATTCTTGAATTTTGTTTACAAGATGGCAAAAGGTGCTTCAATCAGCGGATGCAAACTTCATACAACAAGGGATTGACAAGCTACTAAGGTATGTGATGGTGGTAAAAAAATCTATGCCAAGCACAAATGTAATTTGCAGTTTCACAGAGTTGCCCTTCCAACTGAAGCTCTTGTTAAGCTTGTGGAGGCTATTGCAAAAGATATTGAGCATTTTATTCCTCAACCATATGCTGATGAAATTCGTGGCATCAGTCAAGTAACTGGAATTCCTCTTGGAGACTTAGTGATTTCCAACATAATATATGATGTGTCAGCATCTGGAACAGGTCACAGCAAGTAGGTTGTTTATGTAAAAACACAGACATGCAAAAATTACAGTGTGTAGTAAAATGGGTTAATTTTTTGTAGGGCATGCACAAGCATTGTCACTACTGATCGCAATGGAAAGATATATCATGGGCGAAATCTTGACTATGCGGAACCAAGTTTTTTAAAAAACCTAACTATACAAGTTGATTTTCACCGTAATGGAAAGGTTAGCAATATAGTTTCCCTGTTTTTTGCCATATACAGTACCTTAATATTGAGATTAGGTTGAAATTTGATTCTTTTAATGTATGATATAGTCACTGTTCATGGCAACTACCTACATGGGTTATGTGGGAGTGATTACTGGCAGCAGACATGGAGCATTTTCCATCAGTGGAGATGAGAGAAATGCTGGAAAATGGTGGAACAATCTTCTTGCAGTTGCAGAAGGATCAGACATAACATTCTTTCATGAACGCAGGGTAAGTTGCCTGTTCACAAAAATTTGCAATACAGAAAAGCTATGATTTGAATCACTAATTGTTTGCTCAAACCATTTGCAGCAAATTTTGCATGCATTTGCGGCGGTAGTTGAAATTTAATTTAACTTGATTCTCTGGTTGTGTACACAAAATGTTCTTTTATGGCATTGAAAATGAATCAACTTAACATGACTATGAACAATAGTTAATATTTTGTCATGTCAAGGGGACCTTTTTCATTATTATTTCGTTCTGATATTAAATTGAAAAATTGGCACTATTAGTAAAAGTTTTCTCACAAAGATCTTAATGAAGGACAAGGACAAATAGAGCTAAATAAAGGACTGTCCTTTGAAATAATGGACGGTTGGGAACCCTACATACAATTAAGCCTTTGGTTTTATGATGTGGGTAACTTTGAGAAAACCGAGTAGTAGTAGTTTTAAACAAATTGCATGAAAAAGTTGTATCTCAATTCTCAACTGTAAAATGAAACCATTTCATTATTTTTTTAGATTTTGGAAAGTAGTGAGACATACAAACAAGCTTTGATGGAGGCAGTGGTGCAACCCACCATTGCCCCAGTTTATTACATTATAGGAGGGATCTCACCTGATGAAGGGGCAATTGTGGTGCGCAATGCTCATACTCTGGCCAACTTTACAATGTTGGGAATGGACCAAACACATCCGTAAGTTTCAATCTGCTGTTTTGATGGTAATGCCATGCCTCAGTTCTGCACATTGGTTAAAAATTAACACACTGTTATTGTAAATATCAGTCTGGTGTGTAACAGCAAACAGTGGAGGTTGATCATATGATTTTTTGCACTGCAGCCTTTAATATTAGGTTATGTTTCAATGTGAAATATTTTAATCGATGCAAAGTAGTTATTAATTTGGATACCCCCAGTTACTTGGCACTAACCAAGATAAACATTTTTTGATTTTGTTTTGCCATTAACAAGACAAAAACTATAAAAAACTTTAAAATAGAAAACTATAAACTTCGAAAGCCGCCCTTTGTACTTCATAAAAAACACAGCAGGTGTAAAACCTCACCTTTAACAAACAGTTAGTACATAATTTACGTTAAATTAGACTCTATGAGAAGATACATGCCGGTAAGTTTTATTGGTCATCGTCGAATGCGACATTTTTTTGCGTACTCAATTACGACTGATGTTGTTAATGTCATTTTAACAGTCGTTACGCATTTTCCCTTTTTGCCGCCGCGTTTCCGGAACATTTCTGATGTTAACAACAGCGTTTGTCGAAACGTAGAAATTTTATTTACGACGAAGTTCTGGTTTGTATCTTGTTCAAATAGATGGTATTTGGTGGAAACCAACTATGACCCATGGAAAGCACCTCCAGCATCCGATGACAGAAGAGATGCAGCTATCCGTGCAATGAACAGAGTCGGACAAAATGCAATGAATGGAGATATGCTGTACAAGGTGGGTTTGGGGTATATTCTGTCACCTGTTTTCACAAAACAATCAACCATTATACGGTTTAATAGATTTTTTCGCCGTTGTTGTGCTAACTTTACAGTTGGGAACGCGGTCATATGAAGTTTGGAAATATTGTATTTTAAAGAAAGGCTCTTGTATGCCCGCACTGCTTTACAAAATCTAAATATAACTGCTGACACGACGAAAGTATAAAAGTATAGGACGTCACTGGTTGTGCAGGTCACTAAGCGTTTCAATAACGCAAACGTTTGCATCAATTTGCTTAGCTAGTTGCTCAACGGTAAAACGTCGTTTAGCGCATGAGGTGCATGATGGGCTTTGTTGGTGGACAAAGGTTAAGCGCGCTGAGTGTAAACCGTTGTAAGAAAGTGTTATATGTTGGTCCAGGCATTTAGGAAATGAGCAAGTGCATCATCAGAATCAATACAGTGGTAAAATTCACCTGTAGGCTTCTCTAAAAACTGTTGTTTAAAGACAGTGAACAATCAGTTAAGGAAAAGCGAAGCAAATTTGGCAAAGGCAAACAAAAAATACGAAAGGAAGTGACCGTTTTCAAATATAAGTCGAGTTGCATACCTTTTACACAAATACTGTCAGTGAAATCTGTGGTTCGACTAATGGCTATAAACGTTACGAAACAAGTTGCTGGAACAGCACTGCAGTACCGAGAAAGCTGCATGGATTCAAATTCCACAGCCATTCAGATTTGTTTCCAGTTCAATTGCTTGCTGTTTGTACGTGCTGAAAGGGTTTGCTTTTAAGCATTCTTAAAAACTATATCGTACAGCAATTTATTTCAAAAAATACCCAAAGTTAATGGTATTTAAAAGTAAGACATCAAATCGTGTACTATTACATGTTTGTTCAGGTGCTGTCAGTTCCTCTAGTCTTTAACAAAGATACAACGTACACCACTATTATGAGCGCGGCTGATGCTTCAGTGTATCGAACAATGATCAGATGGGACGGACCGAACGAATAACTTGCTCTTTTCTATCCTATGTTTTGTGTAGCGATTTACACTGTGCAATACAATTTTATTGATTCCTACATATTTTCTTCTATTTGTCTCTTTTACGTTTTTGTTGTTGATAATGGTGCAAAATTAGTACTGGCATTTAAACAGACATGGTTCAAAAGAAAAAAATTGTAACTGCGTTTTTGTGTTCTGTTGTTCAGACAGTTTGTGACTATCTAATCAAATATGTGTTATTTAATTTTGACCTTCAACTTAAGTTCATCGTCTTTCTGCCGCCTTCTCGATATTTTTCTTGCAATGCCTGTTTTACATTGAAAACATAGTACAAAATCGTTTCATTGAAAATGGTTAAAATTAGTTTTTAAGATCCATAGCTGCAGAAAGATTGTCCTTCAATGTGGAAATTTATTGTCAGTAGTCGATTCTGACTTCTAGGTAAACAAGCGCACTTCAGTCAGTAATTACACCACCAAACATAAGAGGAAATGTAGCGTCGATGCAAATCATCCATACAAATGTGGTTAATGGTTGAAGCAGTTTATTTGCTGACGTGTCACTTTATAGAACAAACAATTGTACACCTAACGTCCGTCCACAAATATTGAGTTTACACAGCCTACGGGTTCCTTTTTCTTAATTTTGTTTTCGTTTAGATCAGCAGAGTCGTTACAAACAGAAGCAAACAGTTTCTCAAACAACACAAGCGTCGCACCGACACAAAACGTGAAAAACAAACTGTAGGCGATCAGAAGAAACAAGGAACTCACGCTTACGTTCTTGGTGAAAACCCCCAGCACAACAAACATCATGTACACCGTAATAATTGCGCCAATAAAGACAACATGCCTTAACCAGTGAGGTAAGTACCGTTCAGTTTGCATTGTACACACGCCTAGCTTTAGCCACAGCCAGATGCCAGTCCAGGCAAGAAGCGCACCAACATACAACAGGGCTGGAACGAAGCACAATTGGTAGAGGCTATTGAACCCAAGTTTTGTGGGGTCGTTCCCATCCCTTATTACTGTGGCGCTAAGACTGAGCACGGTTATGATGTACAAAGCAGGTGGAATAGAACGTAACCATTGAGAAACTTGTTTCCAAAAGGACAGTCCAAAAATCTGAAATTTGAGATAAGCATTAAAATTGTAGTTTGATGCATAGGGATAGAGGTTGACTTGGCGTTGGTGTGATATTAAATTATTTACACTGTCAAGTAAGAGTTAAATGAAAGCGTAAACACTATTTGTTTATTAAATCTGTACTATGTCCGTGGCAGAGCGAGCTGGTTACATCGTAAGAAACTTAACATTTTATAACTAACACATACTGTGAAATAAACTTTGAATCAAGGACATCTACCGTTGGCTGGTTTAAACAGTTACCAACTATACTCAGCAATAAAAACCTTTTTGTAATAATGAAACTGAGAAAAGTCACATAAGTTTCATTCACAGACAGCAAGGATAACCCACCTGTGTAAACGCCAGAAGAAATCCGAATCCAAAAGCGATTAGTGGCCAATCGCTGCTTCTATCTGTTGTGTTAGTAACTTGTACAGCCACTACTGTCCCATGAATTAGAACCCACGATTCATTAAGAAGTCGCCAGTATCTGGGTTTGGAAATTTGATGCTTACAAGCGGTTACGGATTGAGTTCTTTTGACCATTTTTTATTTGTTTACAGTGGACAGATTAAATGATCCAAAAGTCAATTTTCTGAACAAAATCCGTTATTGGCCCCCAAGATGTTTTAAACTAACTTAAAAGCAAAAGCAACTTTTTAGTGTTTCTTTTGAAAATATACTGGCCCAAACAGTTCTTGCAAGCGACATACTTTAGTCATCAAACGTTTTGGCAGTATAACTCATGCCAACATCAGTGAATAATTTGTAAGAAATTAGTATATTTAGTCAATTTGAATTTCATTTTCAGTAACCATTGCAATATCGAAACCAATAGTTTTGGTTAAAAAGACCTCCAATCTATACCTGTTTAAGTGAATCTTTGTGAAGATAAGACTTCCTTGAAGCATCACAATTGCTGTGTGGAAAAATCCCAACAAGTGTCCGACCGTGTTTTCCATCGGATGATACCAAAATGTGTAAATGACCGCCCACGAAAATGCATAGCCGTGATATCTAAATATCACAACATGTACAAAACAGTAGTATTTTTTTGTGTTGAATTTATCTCACCTGATACAAATAGGAAAATTTGCATAAGACACATCAACGCAACGGTTTAGTAATTCGATTTCAACGTCATTTCCTTACCTTCGAATTAATCTGATCGGTTCTTGGCTTAATCTGAGTCGATTCGCAACTTGATCATTGGACTTCGGATTGGGCCACATCAAAATCATACCTCTGTCCTTGTATTCGATTACAATCATGAAGATTGACATCATCACTACCGCACCCTGCCAAGAAATGGTTTATAATACCCTGTGTCGTCAGTAGAGTTTGTTTGCTAAATTTTAGTGTTAATTAGTCACGAGCAAGAATATTTCCTGAAAATTGTAAGCGTCTAAAGTCAGGCATTTTATCAATAGTATACAAGTGTCAGACTATTTGAGTTTGGGCCTCAATATCGTTGTGTAAAATTTTACATTTTCATTAAACAATTTTTTTTAGAAAGTAGGCTAAATCACACAAAAGAAAGAATAAATCCACACTTAAATTTATGATCGCTTGTTGTAAAACCACGGCAACGGTTATAACGGAAAAATCAAAAACAAAACACCATATTGCGAGATTCGGGTTTAGTGGCCACAAAAGGTTTCTGTTTCTTACCAGTGAAGAGAAAATATCCACATCTTGTGCCAATCCATCGTAAGTCCAATGTGTGTGAACAAGGTGGATTATGTGAAAAAGGACGTTTACCGACAGCAATACCCAGTTGAACCATTGTAGATCAGTTCTGAAAAAATAAATTTTGAATTTGTTGTGCCTCAAATTCCTACACTTGTGTGTTCGATGCCAAGCTTACTTAAAGCGAACGAAACACCGACATGTATTTTTTACAAGAAACGGCTGTACGAAGTTTAAAGTTTCCAATTGGTTCACACAAGGTCCGTTTCTAAGCTTTGGTTTTTGTATTAATTAACACAACTTTGGTAATAAAGGTCTTTATTAAATTCTTGTCTGGCGCGTCAAACGTCCAACCAACTTTTTAACAACCGTCGCTTATAAAACTATGAGAAACACTGAGCTGCAGCTTAAAAATAATCATTAGCTTACAATATGTATAGGGGCTTCTAAAATTAAAAAGTAAGCTTCCTTTACGCAATGTGTTGTCTTAATTGTCTTAAAACTAAAATTTCTTTATTATTACATCCATATTTACAAAACTTTAAAGGTAATATTGTTTCATACAAGTGAATTCGTTATCACTAGAAAAATTGTTGGCTTACATGTAAGCCGGATTAAGTGTGTAGTAAGCCATAACGAGTTTAAGCCATGACCTGCTTCTAGCCGGACTGTTTTAAGCCACTTGGCTTAATTTAACTTGCCACATTTGTTTCTAATGGCTAAAAGCCAGTTATATTTTTATCACTTTTAAGCTCTCACATAACCGCTCATCCTAGCATAACCGCTCACCCAGCGTTGTGTTTTGATTCCTACATGGAAATTGTCCACATACTTTTATACCTTTAACTTGATCACCTATTTTGAGCATTATTCAACCGCGACCCATTACGTATTGTTGGCCCTTGGCACATTGCATAGCACCAAGGGTCGCGGTTGAATAATGCTCAAAATAGGTGATCAAGTTAAAGGTATAAAAGTATGTGGACAATTTCCATGTTGGAATCAAAACACAACAGCTAGGACGAATGGTTATGTGAGAGCTTTAAAGTGACCTACAAGCTAACACTAAACATGTAACACCACAAAAAATCATTTTAAGTTTTCATTGAACGAAGCACTATCACAGATCCAAAAAAATACCACAGAAACACACTATTATCCCCATACAACTTAATATTTTTTAATTGTGTACAAATTCAAATGACATAATGAATTTACAGTATACTGACATGTCACTAACAACAAAGCAGTTTGTCTGCAAATGTGAAAAAGACTTCTGGGGGCTGCTAAAGTAAACAACGAAATATACAAGTAGCATATTAAGTATCTACACAAAATTTAATAACTTTCCACACTGCACTGGCTTGCCAAATATGATGTGATCTGTTAATGCAGCATACATGGACTTACACGAGCTTGGGTATGTTAAGTGGCTTATTGTAAGCCAAATTGGATTGAAACAAGCCATTTTGGCTTGATCTAAGCCAAAATATTTCTAGTTTGCTAAAATTTCAGTTACCAGTTGGAGTAATTTAAAGGTAAAGGGGCATTTGGGTTTTTATAATCTGCGGCCTCAACAAGGCTAAGATCGACACTAGCTGGAGCCAATCCAAAAGTGGCATTTTTGAGCGAGAATAAAACTCTCGATTTGTGCAGTTTTAAACAAATTATCCCCTAAGCATCTGCGCATGTGCACGCATATACGTCACAATTACGTTTGATAATGCCTTATCACCACGATTATAGGATGTAAGTTCTCTAGTACGTGTCTGCAGCTTATCTGTGAGTTTATTTTGAGCGTACATAGGTACTTTGAGTTGATATCGCCGGCAAAATAAGCAAAGTCGCATAAATGGCGACCAGAAAACTGAATCGATGCATTGACACCGCAACGTACATTCTCAAAAATGTGAGGCCCCAAGCTATTCGTGTTTACAGGTCCCCCTTGTAGCAAACCACGAGGTGTCAGATGTCAAGATTCCAATCTGATTTTAATTTTATGTCATGCAACATGATCAGCTGCCGTAAACGTTTGGCCACCTTGACATTACCGCACGATAAGCAAGAGAAATTATATGTTGTTTGCTGTACTTGTAGATTTTGGCAGGGCACCCTTTATGCAGAACCTTAAGTTTCGTAGTAGATTTTACACTTACCTGGCCTACATGCAGAACCTTAATTTTCGTGGTAGATTTTACACTTACCTGCCATTGATGGTGCCTTTTTCAATGACACCATATTTATGTTACCACACTTTCCAAATAAGCGAACTAAAAATCTAAATCATTTTTACTGTTTTATTCAGGCACTGTTTTTCCGCACAAATACTAACCTTTTATTTGTGCAAAAGAGTCACATAAAAACACGTTTTTTCTAACTACTCCATGTTTATATTTGGCCTTTTTGCTTTTCCACATACCCGTACTTCTTTCCACTCGATTTGTTTGAATTGATGACCTGCGCTCGGTATAACAAACCCCAAATAAGGAGTTGGTGACTTGAGTAGAAAATCCAAACCATTGCACGAGTGAGGGTGGTGACATCATCAGGAGGCAACTTCCAAAAATACCAGTGAGCCGTACAATCTACACCAGATCTTCCTGCATAAAATGTAATATATGTCGTTGACCGAAAGTTAGGCTTGCTTTTATGTGCTAAACCAGAGGTTAAGTATTACATGTTGGGTTTGCCTAATGGTTTTGCGATACGTTTTATTGATCTAGCGGCAGCGATTGAGATGCATTGCGATTCGTTGACTTCATCTGCCCTTTTTATTTTTCATTTTATTTGTATCGTTTTATGTTTTTTTGTAGCTGCCAGACTGTGACTATGTTTGAAGGACGCCTAAATCAACAGTAAAACTTACGTAGTAAAGCAAACACATCAATACTTGCGGATTACCAGAAAAAGAAAACCACTTAGACAGTTGACTGCAACATTTTAAACTTTTACAAACCGCTTATTACCGGGTGTTCTTTACTATGACTAAGTTAGCATGAAAAGTTGCTATCTACGGTTCCGGCTTTTTTGTTTGCGTAGGCAGCCATTTTCGATCCATTAGAGCTCATACCCGACGAAATTGTGCAACTATGTACAAGGATGGGCACATGTGGCGCATATAATGTGGAACTAATTAAAGCTTTTCTGTGATAAGGACCCAGCCAGCACGAATTTTGCGGCTTTCCATTAATCCCTTTACACAGCCCCAGTCATTATCGTTGGGATACACGAGAACATATCGCGCCATGAAAGATCAGCAGTTGCACTTGAGCTGCTGTTTGACGGCTGAAACAACCGTGAATTATCGATTCTCGATGCACTAATGTACTTGCTGGCTGTTGAGCCGTTGTTTGTGTTTTTAGTGGAAAGTGGTTTAATGCACACATAAAATGTTTCGGGAAGCCGTGTTGACATCAGTCCAAATATCTTTTGGAAGATTGCGAAAGGCCACGATATAAAAACTACCTCCCCAAAAATGATTTATTTATGATACTTGATTTCAAGATTTTGCAAAGTTCGAGTAAAATACTTTATGATTAATTTGATTTTGAAAATGCGCAGGTCGAAACATCTGAGACAATTAAAAGAGTTAGGTTAATGCGAAGTTGTCCTAAAGAAGTAAAAGAAAATCCCAACTTCAATTTTATAATTAGTCGTTAAAATCAATGATGGCTGATCATTGATCCGCACGTGAGTTTTCGTTTTCTTGAGGAGAGTGATATGGTACATCAACAATCGCTGGATTAATATTGGCAAACAAAACATGCAAAATGCAAAATGCCGGTTTTACCATGTTAGCAAATATTTTGGCTAAAAACAAGATTTGCAAACAATTGACATGAACTGCTAAAGACGCTACTGGTGTTAAAACTTACCTGGAACTGTGGTATCGTTGCAGCCGAATGGTTCCGGAAGGAAACGGAAGTGTGTGGCATTGTTATCATTGTGTGCATAACCGGACGATCCGTATCTTGCATTTCCTGTTTGAACAATTAATGGATTTAATCGTAAAATAGTTTGAATTTATATATTTGTGTTTAACAAGGACGAACTCGGTGACATTCGAGTGTCATTGTCCACCAAGTCAAAGTTGGGCGAGACGACCGTGAAATCGCTTTTAGGTTTTGTTTTTTATTTAGGACTTCCTGGACAATAAACATAACACAAAATAAAATGTGCCCCCATATAAAAAAAATAGCTATTCAAAGGTTTATGAAAGTTCTTACCCCATCCCCACACTCCAAACAGAAATGAAACAACAAAGACGATTGAAAGTATCCAGACCACCACGTCTTGGCGATATTGGAAATCTAAATTTAAGGAAGGGAATACAACAAAATGAATACATATTGCAAATCGAAAGCCTTACTCAAACCAGCTTACCCATACAAACACGATGCCCGACGAGAGTTTTCTTTACTTTGTTCTCCGCAAAGTTGTAAATTTACTAGTCTTTTAAAGCTAATTTGCCACACTGACTATTTTGCCCCGACCTTAATACCTGTGTCTATCAAATTATCGTCGACATAACCAGAGGACAACACGTCGTTTAAATTTTAACATAGGTCAGTTGTATTTTTGCACAAATCCAAACTCACTGCTCGACTTAAAAACTAGCCATCCTTCCTAAATCCACTTTTTCACCGGCGTGTGTTCTACTCGTCTGAATCAGTTTCTCCTATACCGCAGATCGAATGTGCTAAACAAAAGCTTTCAACAAAGATAACCGCAGTCCAAAAACAATTTATAACCTGACCATACATGTCAAACAAGCCATCTGAAGAAGATATGGCAACATGTCTATCACACGAACAACTGTAGTATTTTGCACGCAAATCGTGTTTCAGACCTACTTGTCCGATAAACACAGAGGCCAGGTTTGAAACAACACCTCTCTGCTCGTGTACTGACTTCGTTGCGATATGTGATCGGACTTGTAAGAACGGAAACAAAATTAGTGCAATTTGCCTGTTTACATTTATCGATATCAAATTGTGTTCGATAAAAACAAGTAGCTACAGCACGGCACTTACCGTTGAAACGACTTTGGCATTCGTCGGAAACAGAGGAGATGTGATCTAAAGATCCGACGGAACAACAACAAACCGAAAGCAAACAGTTGGACAGTCGACACGATGAAATCGCCAATTATCAGCTCGATTTAGTTACAGTTCTTGTCACGTTACTGCACAAATCGCTATCAAACGTGTGCAACACATACAGAAGCTGACAGGTGTCGGCACACCCTAATTCTTATATCCCGAAATTGTTTTTAAATCAAATAGAGCCTGTTGCACGCATTTAATACACCTCTTACGAAATGTCAGTTTGCTGCGGTTGGTCCCTAATTGTAAACTTTTTGGTTCTACAATACCGCTTCTAAGTGATGAATAAAAGTTTGTCTTTGAAATACTGTTTTGATTTTAAAAACATACGTCCGCTTGGTGGCGTGAGAGTCAATTTTATCTCAATTTCTGTGTGATCATAGATCCATCATTTGTATGATGCTTCGCTACTAATTTTGTAATAAGTATGTTTGCTACTGTATTTTTGCATTTAACTTGGGCGTATTTAAGTAGATTTACTTTTATTTGGGATGTTTTTGTTTGGCACCAGTTTTTATTTCTGATTGCACAGTAATCAATGTTTGCAACATTCAATTTATTCCAAAAGTAAATAATGCAAAATCAATACGGAACAATTAAAAGCCACGAAAGCAGAGCAATCCTGATATCAAGATGCTCTCAACTAAAAAGACAGCATCATACGCCAAGTATTACAGATATATCCAAGTGTTTTGAAAGCAGTGCGTAACAATTTAAATATTTGAATGTTTGTGTCGAGTGTTTCGGCGAATTGTCGGCCACAGAAGCCTATGGCCGCACTTTTGACGCTAAAATGCAAAACAGGCAAACGTATACAATACAACCAATACAGCAAAAATATAAATTTCATAATCACATTTTTTATTGGTACTTGATAAATATAACGACTCCAATATGACGATTTCCAAACAAGGCACAAAATTACAAAGTTCGTGTCAAACACAAAACTGTGATTTAGGCTTGGAGCCACCGGCCAACAAATAGTGAACTTTTCTGTTTTACGATTGCTTGATACGGGTTTTAATGGCAAACAGTTTCTTGAAAAAGAAAAGAGTGAACGTGGTGCCGAAAGAAATAAACGCGCTGTTGACGATCATAAACACCACGAACGGACCGCTCGGATTCCTCGTCAAAATGCCAAGAATGACAAAAAGCGCAAATACTGATACGATCATGCCGATATAAGCAGCTTGCTTTACCCTACCTTGAAAGTCTGTTCCGTTTACATTTGCACATTTTGCGCTTAACCACTCGTCAATTTTTAACCACAGCCAGGTGAAAACCCATCCGATTAAGGCGCACATGTAGATGTTAGAAGGGACGAAGCAAAGTATGTAGATTCGATGAAATCCGGGTTTCGTGCGGTCCCTCACGTCCGTTACTATGGTTGCACAAAGGCCGAGTAGAATAGCGAAATAAATGATAGGCGGCATTATTCGATATCGAGAAGAAATTCGCTTCCAGCACGGCAGTCCAAATACCTAAAATTTCACAAGAAATATTTTGTTTTACCTCCTTTTTGTTTAAAGCAGTGACGTCATCATACTTATCAACATGGCACGCGAAGTCATTAACTTTGCGACATAATTTGTAAACTACCACACTGGGTTCTAAAGGTAGCCAACCCCTGCTCCAACTATAACGCAAACTTTGTAACAATGAGTATACCGAGTGTTTGGATTTCATTCTTTTGACTATAAACACAAGCAATTTGTCCACGTTGGGTTGCCACATACTTTACCTGTGTAAACGCAAAGAGGAATCCAAAACCAAAAGCAAATACCGGCCAAAAATCGCTCATGTTAACCTCGTTCGGTTTTGTCACTTGAAGTGCCATGATAGTTGCATGAATTAAAACCCACGATTCATTCAGTAGGCGCCAATATCTGCAAATGACCCAAAATTTATGCATTTTGTTAAAGCTATTAGTTCGGATAAAATATATTTTTAACTATACCTGTTCAGGTGAATTTTTGTGAAGATAAGGCTTCCTTGGAGCATCACAATTGCTGTGTGGAAAAATCCCAACAAGTGTCCAAGCGTGTTTTCCATCGGATGATACCAAAATGTGTAAATGACCGCCCACGAAAATGCATAGCCATGGTATCTAAAACGTAATAAAAGTATATTATACGGGACTGGAAGCACGTGGGCCTAGGTTTACTACTTTTAAAAGTGCTCATATTGGATCAGTGTTTCTCATACCTGTTAAAATAATTTGCATAACTGTCCGACTGGATTTTTTTTATGTCTCGCCGTCTTATCAGAAATTAACTAAGGCCTAATTCAGGGCTGGGACCTAATTGTTCGCATTCCTTTTGCGTTACGTCATACTGCGATGTATTATACTTACTTGCGAACCAATGTGATTGGCTCCGATCTAAATCTCAGCCAGTTGGTAACTCTGTCTTTGGATTTAGAATTTGGCCACATCAGAAGCAGTCCCCTGTCTTTGTATTCAACGAGCATTATGAAGCTTGTCATCATTATTACTGAACCCTGTAAAACATGTGATGAATAGTTTTCTATGTCTTAATTGTACAATTATCCGATCAAGTCAAGGCCAACGAAATTTTTAGTGGTTCTTAAAAATTGTTAATAAATATAATAAACTTTGAATGTGAAGAGAGTATTGCATCTGGTTCAACTGTTACAAGACATTACCTGCGATGATGTCATATTAACATCTTGTGCCAACCCATCATAAGTCCAATGTGTGTGAACAAGATGGATTACGTGGAAAAACGCGTTTACTGACAGCATTGCCCAGTTAAACCACTGCAAGTTAGTCCTGAAAAAAAAGCTAACATAAAAAATCGGTTTTACATTTAAAATATATGTCGACGGCAAATTGTAGAGGGACAACTTTTTTAAAAAGCTTGAGGCATGTTTCCCAAGAACTTACGCATATGACTTAATTCAATTTTTTGCTAACGTTGGTCGTTATCTCATTTCAGGCTGTACAAAAGCTTTCAAACGCCTAAAGATTTGTTTTTGTTGTAATGTCAAAGCAGTGCATCCAGATATTTTTTGACTTACCCGTATTTCTTCCCTTGTTTAGTGTTGGAATTGATGGCCTGGGCTCGGTACAACAAAATCCAGATCAGAAGTTGGTGACTTGAGTAGAAAGTCCAAACCATTGCACGGGTAAGGGTGGTAACATCTTGCGGAGGCAACTTCCAAAAATACCAGTGAACGTCGCACTGCACCCCAGACCTGCCTACGCATGTTCAATAACAACTTATTCGATGTTGTTAAGTCAAGAATGCTACTTTTAGTTTATTGGCATCCTAGGACACAATGCGGTCTACCGTTAAAGTGGTTTTTTTCTTTGCCGGTAAGTTGATCAATACTTTGTTGCAGTTGGATAAGGTCGCAGAACTTGGTGATAGAGTACATGGGCGTAGCCAAGGGGGATGGGGGTTGCGAAAGGGGCCATGTGGCCCCTCCCACATTTCGAAATTGTACACTGAAGTAGGCTACTCCTAGAAAAAATCTCCAAGTTTTACATTAATAGATATGTTACTTGGCCTCCTTAAAATTTTGGGCTGGCTTCGCTATTGATAGAGTAGCAACTTTAAACAGGATCGTCAAGCCCAACTGCCTCAAGCTACGTATTGCGTTTTAATGTCATTTAACTACAATAAGAAACTATTATCATATAAAACCATTTTTGTGTTGCAACTGTAAAATAAACCGACTATTATTGACAATAAACACAACTAATTCTACACTTCAAAAGAAGAAAGGAAAAGCTAAAAAAAGGGCATTCGACATTTTAAAACACGTAAGCCGTATAAAGTGCCCATATTGTAAAGAGCCGACTAGCCGAATTGTTTTTTGGCGAAGTGAAACTATGGTCAATTTGGTGGCATTTAAACCAAACTTTCCGGGTGGCACGTTTATGTCCATTTTACTTTCGCTTTGTCATAGCTGTTTTCAAACCAACGTTTTGTTGGTTGAAGGCGAAATCAGCGACATGACCTTCAGACTGTTTGACAAAACATGACCTTCAGACTGTTTGAGAAACTTAGGCTTGCGCAGTTAAAACACATACGAGTCAGCTACTTCAAAAGTTTATGTGTGACAAGCATAAGCAACCAATACTGGGTGTTAACAACGTCCTATTATGAACGTTGTATGCTAATGCTAAGAACCGCATTTGACAACGAATATAATGGCATTTAAATGTAGCTAAATTTAGATAAAAGGACATAGGACTAGTAGGTTGGGATCCAATATCCGACGTAAACATGTCACCCGAAACTTAAATACACTCAGAATTTGGGGCATTTTAAAGCTATGATGGGTCTTGTTTAGTCGTGTCCAGGCTGCTATATATGATTACTTAAGAATCTTGGCGATATATGTGGTGTACATTTTTTACTCACCAGGAACAGAAGTGTCGTTGCAACCAAACGGCTCAGGCAAGAAGCGAAGTCGTGTGGTGTTAACGTCGTTGTAATGAAAACCTGAAGGTGCGTCCCATCCCTTTGCATTGCCTAAAAATGTCCAAAAGATAGACTTGTTTAAATGACTAAAATTTACCCAAGTTGCCACGTTGGAAACCACTTGTAAAGTTACTTACCCCACAGCCAAATTCCCTCTAGGAACGCAACGACAAACAGCAACGACGATATCAAAACACCTACGTCCTGACGACTCTTTACTCCTACAGTAAAATTACTTTGAACAAGTACATGAAATTTAGGGTAAATGTCAGCAATGTTTACCCATTGTTTTCCTTTGTTGGTGTGGATTCGTGTCTGATGAAGCACGTGCGATACGTGTCTACTTGTTTACAGTCTTTAGCCTGAAACTCAGTAGTTGTATCACAACTATTAGTTTGTCACATGAAATAAACACCTGAACATAAGCTTAATATGACTGAAGCATGCCAATAGGCTAACGCTGTTAGATACAGGTAGCTGTCACAGCCAACCAGCCTACTCCTGTAGCTTACGACTGGCTGTGCTGCAACCTTTCGTGGCCAGACGTTATGTAACATCTCAGATTGAGTCACTGCTTGCGTAATGTTTTGTACAGCATGGTTCCCAGTTCATCTGCAACCAAGCCGTCGAAAAGGTCAGTAACAAACTAAAATTTCACTGGTCATGATTCCCCGACATGAACCTACAATGGCGTGCAAAAGCATCGAGCTTAATAGTTAAACCTTTTATGACGGCTTTTGTAAACTCTGACAGAACACTGCCGCACGACCACACATTATTTGCACATCAAGCGACGCCTTTTGTGACTTGTATTTTAAAACGTTTGTTTTCTTACGCTGCTTGATCGTATAATAGTAATTGCTGCGCCGTGACGTTTTAACAAGGTCTTAGCTGAAAATTCTGGCTAAACCGTATACCGTGCTGAAGTTTTTTAGTGTTGTGAAAGTAACAACATTTACCTTGCGGCAATGTTTATGTTAATTGGGTAGCGTCTGTACCAAATACTCTTGCAGTTTGAAGAGTTGCTTTTGTACATGTATATGTATCAATTTATTTTCGTTTCACAGGTTAATAACAATAAAAAAAATTCGGCAAATATTCGGTTATCAGTTGACTATCAAAATTGACAGGATGACGCAAAACCCAATGGGAAATGGTGTTATTAAAACATGTAAATTGAAGAAGAACAGATTTATCGTAATTTGTGAAAAAAATACATTAACGGAAAAAGCGATAATTCATATTTCCTTTGAGGCAGAAATAATAAATCCAAACATAACGCTTTCCTAATCATGTGACAATTAAGCACAATACAAAACTTTGGTTCACCATGGAAGCTCCGGCATCAATTTCGATCTTTTAATTCTTGCACATCCTGCTTATGAACACCGGCATAAAACAGTTTCTTGAAGAAAAATATCGTAACTGTAACTCCAAACGTAATTAACAAGCTGTACCCGATCATGAACGCGACAAACGAACCGCTAGAGTTGCGCGTCAAATAAGCAAGGATGATAATGAACGCAAAAACAGACATGATCCCGGCGATATATGCAGCATGCCACAACGTACTTGGAGAAGATCTCTCGCCATTATTTGAACACTTTGCTTTTCCCCACTCGTCAATTTTTATCCATAACAGAGTGCAGCCCCAACCGAGAATGGCGCACAAGTAGATATTGGATGGAACGAAAAGCATTTCGTACAGGCGGCTGAATCCGGGTTTTGTAGGGTCATCAACATCCCTTACTATTGTGCCGCAAAGGCTAAGTATGATCGCAAAGTATATTATTGGGGATATGAAGCGAAACCAGAAAGAAATTCGTTTCCAGAATGGCAGTCCGAACACCTAAAAATAGAAAACAGTGTTAGCCAATCATGGCATAATTGTATTTCAAATTCGAGTTACATTTCCAACCTAAGATTTTTTACAGTCTGACTGATATAAAGTCGCACAGGTAACTAAAAAGGGAGAAACACATGCTATATGAGTTTATTCCTTAGAAATCTAATCATATGACAAGTTTTCGTTTATGTCAGTGTTTCCCAACCGGTGGTACGCGTACCACTAGTGGTACGCGATGGCATTCCAGGTGGTACGCGAGCACCTTTTCGTAATTTGCGGATTTAGTTCGAATTAAAAACAAATTGTAAGTGATCTCAAAATGTTTGTCACTTCATCCCCTAGGTTACTTTGTAGCACTCAACTGGTCTATTCAAAGTGCAAAAGTACGATGGCCAACAACCTTTTATGAACAATAATTCTTTGTCCGAAAATTATTTAGTCATAAAGATACCAAAGGCAATGTTAATGCGTCTGCAATTGTAGTAGGAAACCGCCTTGCCTCCCCCGGACATGATTTTCGGTGCGCAGTTAAGCAAAGTTGTGCCCCGCATCGATCGTCTGGTGGAGAACAAGCAAATACAGATCGCCCATTAGTTTGAACTACATTTTTCGTTGCTTTCGTATCTGATAATACTCGATTCAGGAAATAAAATAGTTATTAGATCGAAATACGTTTTTCTCGAACTAGGTGGTACGCGTCGAAATTATTTTACCTCCAAGTGGTACGCAACCACAAAAAGGTTGGGAATCACTGGTTTATGTAGACAATAATGTTACATACACGAGGAATGATTCTAATCATATATGCGTAAAGGTACAATTTGTGTTTTTTTTGTGTGTTAATTAAGAACTGTGTCATACCTGAGTGAATGCAAATAGAAATCCAAACCCAAAGGCAAAAGTCGGCCAAAAAGCGCTCATGTGGACCTCGTTTGGTTCCGTCACTTGGAGTGCCACAATGGTTGCATGTATCAAAACCCACGATTCGTTCAGTAGGCGCCAGTACCTATTTCGGAATAGCATTTTTTAACTTTCTGTAACAACCACATTCACTTTAGATGTAGAAAGTTTTAGGTTATACCGGTTCAGGTGAATTTTTGTGAATATAAGGCTTCCCTGGAGCATCACAATTGCTGTGTGGAAAAATCCCAACAGGTGTCCAACCGTGTTTTCCATCGGATGATACCAGAACGTGTAGATCACCGCCCACGAAAATGCATAGCCGTGATACCTAAAAAAATAAAATGTAAAAATATAGGGTATGTAGGTTTTTTAACATATGTTTCCGAATTGTGCATTAGCGTTTGGTTAGTATTTGCCATCTATGGGCGACCTAATCAAAACGGGGTCCATTAGGAGGAGTTTGCTCATAGTTCTAAATCACCTCATCATCCCATGTCGCGGGTTTTGAACGAATTCCGTTTATTATTTTGCAGTTTAGTATTGGGCCTATAGGCTAGGCCATTTTACCACCAGGCTTTATTGCCATTGGCCCTATTTCGCTAATTGCATATTTGGCGGCTAGTTTTGTAAAGAACTCCATTGAAGTCAAGTCTTGGTTGTACTTGACGACCAGCTGAGTCTTTACGCTGGTAATAACATTCAAGTCATTAAATCATTTTGCTGATTACTTATGTTTTATCGAATATCTTAAAACTATGGTTCGAACTGACTCGAGTCATTACGAAGCTGCGTAATGTCCACAACCGCTTCTGAAACAAAACTTTTACCCGTGCTAGGCACAAAGCTTTTTGACAGCTTTCAACAATACAGGATAGTATTGTGTTACATACTTGCGAATCAACCTAATTGGTTCCGGGCTAAACCTAAGTCGATTCGCAACTTTGTCGCTGGACTTAGGATTTGGCCACATCAAAATCATACCCCTGTCTTTGTATTCGACCAGTACCATGAAGGAGACCATCATAATTACTGAACCCTGAAAGACATATTAAGTAAAATTTGAACAAANTTTGTTACTTCATCCCCTAGGTTACTTTGTAGCACTCAACTGGTCTATTCAAAGTGCAAAAGTACGATGGCCAACAACCTTTTATGAACAATAATTCTTTGTCCGAAAATTATTTAGTCATAAAGATACCAAAGGCAATGTTAATGCGTCTGCAATTGTAGTAGGAAACCGCCTTGCCTCCCCCGGACATGATTTTCGGTGCGCAGTTAAGCAAAGTTGTGCCCCGCATCGATCGTCTGGTGGAGAACAAGCAAATACAGATCGCCCATTAGTTTGAACTACATTTTTCGTTGCTTTCGTATCTGATAATACTCGATTCAGGAAATAAAATAGTTATTAGATCGAAATACGTTTTTCTCGAACTAGGTGGTACGCGTCGAAATTATTTTACCTCCAAGTGGTACGCAACCACAAAAAGGTTGGGAATCACTGGTTTATGTAGACAATAATGTTACATACACGAGGAATGATTCTAATCATATATGCGTAAAGGTACAATTTGTGTTTTTTTTGTGTGTTAATTAAGAACTGTGTCATACCTGAGTGAATGCAAATAGAAATCCAAACCCAAAGGCAAAAGTCGGCCAAAAAGCGCTCATGTGGACCTCGTTTGGTTCCGTCACTTGGAGTGCCACAATGGTTGCATGTATCAAAACCCACGATTCGTTCAGTAGGCGCCAGTACCTATTTCGGAATAGCATTTTTTAACTTTCTGTAACAACCACATTCACTTTAGATGTAGAAAGTTTTAGGTTATACCGGTTCAGGTGAATTTTTGTGAATATAAGGCTTCCCTGGAGCATCACAATTGCTGTGTGGAAAAATCCCAACAGGTGTCCAACCGTGTTTTCCATCGGATGATACCAGAACGTGTAGATCACCGCCCACGAAAATGCATAGCCGTGATACCTAAAAAAATAAAATGTAAAAATATAGGGTATGTAGGTTTTTTAACATATGTTTCCGAATTGTGCATTAGCGTTTGGTTAGTATTTGCCATCTATGGGCGACCTAATCAAAACGGGGTCCATTAGGAGGAGTTTGCTCATAGTTCTAAATCACCTCATCATCCCATGTCGCGGGTTTTGAACGAATTCCGTTTATTATTTTGCAGTTTAGTATTGGGCCTATAGGCTAGGCCATTTTACCACCAGGCTTTATTGCCATTGGCCCTATTTCGCTAATTGCATATTTGGCGGCTAGTTTTGTAAAGAACTCCATTGAAGTCAAGTCTTGGTTGTACTTGACGACCAGCTGAGTCTTTACGCTGGTAATAACATTCAAGTCATTAAATCATTTTGCTGATTACTTATGTTTTATCGAATATCTTAAAACTATGGTTCGAACTGACTCGAGTCATTACGAAGCTGCGTAATGTCCACAACCGCTTCTGAAACAAAACTTTTACCCGTGCTAGGCACAAAGCTTTTTGACAGCTTTCAACAATACAGGATAGTATTGTGTTACATACTTGCGAATCAACCTAATTGGTTCCGGGCTAAACCTAAGTCGATTCGCAACTTTGTCGCTGGACTTAGGATTTGGCCACATCAAAATCATACCCCTGTCTTTGTATTCGACCAGTACCATGAAGGAGACCATCATAATTACTGAACCCTGAAAGACATATTAAGTAAAATTTGAACAAAATATGTTGACTTTAACCCTTCAGGAAAAGTGTAATTTACCTGCGATGAAATCATTTTCACATCCTGTGCCAATCCGTCGTAAGTCCAATGGGTGTGGACAAGATGGATGACGTGAAAAAGGGCGTTTATCGACAGCATTGCCCAGTTAAACCATTGCAAGTCAGTCCTAAGCAAAAAACGAATTTCAAAATCGTGGACGCTTTCTTTTCATGTAAATAATGCAGAGATTGTTGGAAGGGAGTTCGATTTGTTGCTTTTTCAAATCAATAAATCGGGCGAACCTTTTTGTGCATAAACTTACCCCGCAATAGACTGCTGTTGTTCTATCACCTTGTGACCACCTTACACTTTATTGGCCACATACTAAATAATCTCATACAATTTTTAATTCACATTTCATGATTTATTTTAACATAGTAGTAGTTTTTAACTTAGCCCTAACGGTTGCAGGTTAATTTTGGCGGAGGTGGTTTTTAGGCCAAATTCGAAAAGTTATGATTCTGTGTTACAACCGCCTTGGCATTCAAACCATGTTAATTTTACATTTAGTCGTAATGCTCGTCGGTTTTAAGTGCGAGTTGCTCGATTATCAGAACCGCCTTGGGCGCCCGAGAAAAATGCGTCTGACATATCCTTTTCCCGCAGTGTATGCAAATTAAAGAGATGGACGTTGATATATTGCCTGAAACACCAGGCCCGACGACAAGGTGGTTTGAGGCGAGTGCGCAACCTTTCCTTAACCCTCAATTTAAAAAAAAAACTTATTTTATTTCTTTGGGAAGGGGGAATTTTGCCCTTCTCTCATCGCCCCTTAAAACTAACATAGCTGATCTTTACATTTCGGGTTAAAGTACGTTAGGGTTTGGTAATGAGGCAGTTGGAAATCTGTATGCAATAAAGTGTACCCGTATTTTTTTCCTTGTTTGGTGTTGGCGTTGATGACCTGGGCTCGGTATAACAAACCCCAGATAAGGAGTTGGTGAGTTGAGTAAAAAATCCAAACCATCGCACGAGTGAGGGTGGTGACATCGTCGGGAGGCAACTTCCAAAAATACCAATGTCCCGTACAATCTACACCAGATCTTCCTGCATAATTCACTACAGTTTAGTTTTTGTCTGGCAAAAACTCTGTGTGACACGAGTGCTTTGGTTTGTGACCAAACAAGCGATATGTCGGGAATGTCCATCAGTGATTAATTGACCTGAAATATGTTTACCTACTTCTTTATTAAGTTTTAAGCAACAAAAATTTTGTTCCCAATGAGCAAATTGTTAACAAACAGAAACAACAATTATCCCTTGTATAAAAACGCGACTGTCTGATGGAATTTATCTTTAACCGCGTCTACTTGGTAGCAAACCAGTTCGTGACAAACGTGAATGAGTAAGCAACAATATGTGCTGTGTTTACAGCATGAAATCACGGGTTTGCGAGTTTGCAAATTTATGGAAATTTCGGACAACAGTTGCCTACTAAGTTAATAATACACGATTGGAAATCCGTGTATCAAGCGCAAACAGGCATTTCGGAAAGTCATTTGCAACAGTTTTTTTCTGCACCGGTGCTCTATTTACAGTCGCTAGTCATGGTGCAGTTCGGTTCAATGACCTGTGGCTGTGCTTAGTGGCCTATGTTTACTGACCATCTGTTTACTGACCTGGAACTGAAGTGTCGTTGCAGCCAAACGGTTCGGGCAAAAAACGAAGTTGTGTTGAGTTGACGTCGTCGTAATAAAATCCCGATGGCGCGTCCCATCCAACTGCATCACCTGTATAATATGCACAGGTTAGATTGACACCAAACATTACAACTACTTTGTTAAAATGGCGATTTAGAATTATTTTTTTGCTTACCCCACAGCCAAATTCCAACCAAAAGTACAATGATGAACACCAATGATAACATCCAAACCACAACATCTTGGCGGAACTTTAACCCTGTGGCATAAAGAAACCAACGTAAAACCTATTAGCTGTCAGCATCCAATTTCAGAAAAGTTACCCATATCTTATTTCGGTGTTGTACAGCTTCAGCCAACGTTAAATCATGTTAAACAAAAACATAAAAGCCTCAAATGAAAGCTACTACCTTACTCATTCTACAACTAAACCAATAACGTTGTTGCAAAAGAAAAGGGTACGTTTCATACTACACACCAACACTTTGATCACTGCACACATGGCGAATAAGGCTTTGGTGGTGATACCGATAACTTCCTGACTGTATAACTCCTTCGCTATGCTTTCCTGCTGCAAAGTAAGTACAGTCAGCTTAAAATTCCTGTTTGGCTTTGTCGTCAACGTCATCTTGGCACAGAGTCATAGGGGCACTCAAGCAGAACCACAACACGCCAAGCGTTATTGTGTTCAGAAGTTATATAACCTCCGAACCCAAGTACGTCATTGCTCACAGACCGTTGTTACATAAGCGCTTATTTCAATTTGCATTGATTACTTTTCGAGAAAAAAGGCATGTGCAATTAGAATATGTGCCAGCCATTCAGTATTACCAATCGGAAACATTTTTTCATGCAACTTTTATTGAACATTCATTTCTACTAACTCTGCAACACTTTTTTAGTCTTCTGAGTTTGTTCAGAAGGTAAGGATTGTAAACAAACAAGTCTGCTTATAATGGCGTACCTTATTTCTGCTCAATGGCGGGCCTATGTTTTAAATTTAAAAAAACTGCGACAAAATGTCTAACCGCTTTTTCATTTGAATGATTGGACTGTCATTTGGAAGGATCGGACCCAATAACACTTTACCTTTTTTATATTCGACCAGTAATAAAAAAGACCACCATAATCATTGAACCCTATCAAGAATGTTTAGTGTCTAAAAACCGGCTTTGTAATAACTTGGAACTACCAGTTTCAACAATTAACGACAGAAGTCTTTTTATGCATTTAACACTTGTTAAAGACAGTTCCCACAATCCACAATGTACAAAAAGTAGACATGAAATCCAACTCAGGTTTTGTGTCACTCTATGCTGGTCTTGTAATTTTACCGGCGTTTTAGGGGAATTACCGCACACACAAAAACACACGCACGCAATAGTAGGAAGAACCGAAAGATTTTTTGCAATTGGTTTTTATAAGAATGTATTACGCATAGTCTTAAATAAGTATTTGTTTTGTAAGTTTAATGGGCGTACCAGGCCCCTATGACGTAGTTATTGTTGGGGCTGGCCCACACGCTCTAGCTCTGTTAACTCGGCTGCTTGTTGACGTGGATGATAAATATGAGGAACGACCAAACAATGAAAAACTGTTTTATACAACAAGTAAAGGTGTGTCTATAGTGCGTTTTACGTAGTCCAAATTTCTCTGCATTTATAGATATTTTTTAATGCAGTATATATATAGTATAGTTTGTTTAGTACATGGCTGACTAAGTTTTGTACAGCAATAAAATGCCCAAAAAGTGTTGTTTGTCTCTAATAGCTACTGAAAATTATTTTGCTGTCTTAAGGAAAACTTCAAACAAAAGTCAAAGACAATCCTCAAATGCAGCACACTCCAAGACAGATTGTAGCATTTCTCAATTCAAAATTGAAGCGAAAAACTAGTTTGAGCAACATTTGTGTTATTGATGAGTATGTAGTTTATCTGTTTAAAGTCTGTTTTTTTTTTGTAATGTTTTGTATTTTTCTCTGATTTTTTATGCTGTTTTTGCATTCTACCAATTTGACACATGCTTCAAATAACATTTTTCCAATAAATTTACAGAAATGGTTGTTGGATGACCCAGTGGGCAAAGCAGTTTGATGTCCTTGGAATTTCCCACCTTAGGTCAACATCTTCAGTCCATCCAGATGCCTTTGACTTGCAAAGCCTCGTTGTCTTTGCAACAATGCAAAAGAGGGAGTCAGAAATGTTGGACATTTCTAGAAGTATTCGAGGTTCCAAATTTAGCGGACCATTCATAATACCATCCACAGCCTTGTTTTGGAATTTTTGCAAACACATTGTCACCACCTATGGCCTAGAAAAGCATGTAAAGCAAGGAAAGGTTACAGATATTGTGAAGGAAACTGATGGTGATCGATCTCTGGTTTACAGCCTTACAATGAGTGATGGTAGCAATATCCAAGCCAAAAATGTTGTGATCAGCACTGGAAACACAACTTTAAAAAATATTCCAATTTGGGCTAAGGATATTTATGCCTCAAACAAAGATGGAACAGTTTTGCATTCAAGTGATTTAATTCAAGAAAGCCAATGCAAAGGAATTGGTGAAATACAACTGCACAACATCCATAATGCTTCAGCCAATTTAGGTTTTAATACATCACCATTTAGTTGGGACTTAGAAGGCAAGGAATTGTTAATTGTTGGAGGAGGATTAAGCTCTGGTCATTTGGCAATTAAAGCTGCTAAGATGGGAGCAAAACAGGTTAAAAAAAACACATGTTTTGTGTATTTATTCAATAAATAGATGAATTTTTGAATTTCAATGTTTTACTTTTTTTAGGTGCATTTAGTATGCAGATCTCATATTAAAATACGCCAGTTTGATCTATCACTGGACTGGATTGGTCGGAGTCGGTTTAAAAAGCTTGCAGAATACTTTTCCATTCAATGCTGTTGGGTACAAAATTTAGAATTAGCTGAATTACTAGTCAAACTTGACCAAAAGCTTTTTTAAAACACTTAACATTTGATATTGGTGTGTGAAGAAAAATGTGTACTAGTAGCTAACTGTTTATAGCAGGGGTGGGCAAACTTGTTCAATGGAAGAGTCACTTGCTTGTATAGTAGTGTCAATACAAATACAAGGCAACAGTTATAGAAACAATACAAACACGATATATTAGGTTTTTTGATTCTTTGTAGCTGTTACACTGCAATGTTATATGACAGTGGGTAAAAAATTGATACATGAAACAAATTTCAAATATAGGGTAACAACTCAATTTGGGATATTACTGTTCACCTAGAAGAGCCACAAAAACTATCTCGACGAGCCGCATGCAGCTTGAGAGCCCGGGTTTGCCTACCGCTGGTTTATAGCTTAAAATTGTTAGCTTCATTGCAAGAACTTATGCACTGTGTGCTTCTTATGGCCAATATACATATATATGTCTTTTTAAGGAACGTTTGCAAGTACTACAAGCTGCACGAAACGGAGGCAGCATCACTCCTGTTGTACATGAGGAACTTACGAAGTTAGTGGAGGAAGGCTTAGTAAACATATATGAAAATACTGATGTGTGGTCATGTGAAGAAAAGACACAGTTAGATGGTAACAACCTAGTACTACTTTTATTTTAATTACTTTCATCATTTGCTGTTCTACTACACAGCAAATTTTTCTTTTCAGAAAATGACGGCAAGAAATGGATTGTGGAACTTAGCAATTTGGACTCTTTGAATGTTCACAAGGTTTTTCTTGCAACTGGAAGCACCATAGACTCCCAGAGAGACCCACTTTTACGTCATTTACATAAGTTCGGTGTTGTGGACATTGTTGAAGGCCTACCTGTGGTCACTGAGGATCTCGAGTGGCAACAAGACAGTGGTTTGTTTGTCATGGGTGTTTACGCTGCATTACAACTTGGTCCGGACGCTTTAAACATAGCTGGTGCCCGTGCAGGCGCCAGTCGTATTGCTTACAAGTTAAAAAAATCTTTGGAAATTTTATGACAGAATCGCGATTGTTTCAAACGTGTGCGTTGAATTGATTTAAATTTTGGCTTAAAGAGACCCGGGAAGTCATGCTGGTAGTTCGCAATGTTACTTAATCACCAGCAAGGAAACAGTGAGGCGTAACCTCGTGGAACCCCAGGATCCTTGTTCCAACTTAATCCATATAAAATGAAATTGATACCCGCGGTATCTCTAAACCTCATTGGTGTAATTATTTTATGCATTTCGGTTTTAAACGGGGCTGCCAATGTTTTAACGCACTTAGCTCAAATTGTTGAGTTCGGCTAGATTCGTATCGCGAATCATTTCAATCAATAATTGTATTCCGTTTTGCTGTGAACGAGCAGCTACCAATTAAGCTTGTACCCTAAGAAATGTGCTTAGACAAATTTTACCTGATTACAGACCGGAACCAACGCTGCTTTTTATTGTGGTGCAATCGTTACTTTATTGGTGCAAAATTTACTGTTTTTTTCAAATATTTTTTTAATTCTGTGCAAATGAATTATTTCTTTCTTCCGCGTGGTGGCAGCGCAGAGCTTTAATATGTGTGTCTCGGTTAAACGCAAATAAATTGAAGTCATATACATATGGCAGCATTTTTTTACAGCGCAGAAGTATACTTGGTTTGTGTGTGGAGAGGTTTTGTTAAAAATGAGAGAATAGGGCCAACTCGTCTCAGTTGCATGCTTCGCAGCTGACCGTGAAAACCTTCGCAGAA
The DNA here is from genome assembly GCA_008931825.1 of Phallusia fumigata. Lineage (NCBI taxonomy): Eukaryota > Metazoa > Chordata > Ascidiacea > Phlebobranchia > Ascidiidae > Phallusia > Phallusia fumigata. The sequence continues at coordinate 197,909 of QXVZ01032917.1, forward strand.
CCGTAGACGGGGTTTACCGGGTCAGTGAAAAAACTGTTCAAGTTATTTAAGGCAAAGGAACAGTAAGCAACAAAGCCGCCTTTTTTTGTCGACACGATGCACTTGAACGGTGCGGAACGTATAGCGTCGTTATCAAGGTACATTTTGCAGTCGTTTATTGCGTTGCAGGACTTTTCCGGTGAGCTTTGTTAAGTGCGATTCAGTTGCTAGCAACCAACATTATGAGCATGTTATTGACCAATGTCCTAAATAATTAATGGTATGGCCATTCAATTGTGTACTAGTAACAGTGATTTGCTACTTAAAAATGCATTGGCAGCCGCAACAGGATTGCTTACCTATATCAGCTGTTATAAGCTTTGAACTAAAGTGATTGTTAATTCAAGCGGGTTTCAGCAAACGTCCTCAAGTGCCGATGATTTTAGAACAGCTTACAGCAAACGCCCTTAAGTGATTTTTAGAACAACAGTTTAAATTTACGCACAACTGCATGGGCGGTGGAATACTGCTAACGGCATCAAAGTAATTCAGAACACAATTAAGGGTAGACGGCGACTGTTTCAAACCTTGGAATATTAAGCTTGCCAAATGGAAACGCGTTTGCTTGTTTTTTGAACGAGCAATTTTGACAGATAGCGTTTAAGTGTGGATGGCAACTGGCTAGGCGGTCGCCGTATTTTGACCTTCAACTTTTCTGTTCTGGTTGACAGATCATGTGTACAGCATAGTTACGTAACAAAGGTGTGAATAGTCTACTCAACAAAGTGCTGCCGCAACTCTGTTGGTTAGGAGAGTATACTGCAAATAAAAACAGGTTTGTTCACAAATAAACGAGGAAGTATAAAATGGACGGTCTTGATGAAAAAAATATGCCAGACGAGGCAAACGTGAATACCAGCGGAGCTAAATGGGTGAAAAAAGGTAACTGCTTTATTTTAATAACCATAGTTACAAAGATTCCGCTTTATTCTTATTAAATTTCGCTAGGTCAAAGGTATTCTTGTTACCTTTTTGTTGGGGCCGAGCCTTTTCTGTTTAAACATTAAACCAGTAGTTAAAATCCATTTTAGCATCGGGGTCAAATCAAAACCCCGTGATATGTCTGTAATAAAAAGGGCATGGGTGAGGTCTCAAACCAAACTTAACGAAGGGCAACTCTTCAGGAAAAATAGAACAAACGAACAGACTAAAAAAGTGTGTTATAGATACTGGGCGTTTAAAGCAATACAGTTCGAAAGCAAGCACACATATGGCCGGTGCCACCAAAAAGAACAAATAGTCGGCGTAATATGAGAGTAAGTCGAACGTAACAATGGAAATGTTACACAACAATGGCGGCTTTGATTGCTATGTACTAGTTGTACAGGCAACTCTTCACACAAACGAGCAAATTAAAAGATATTATTTCTTACACATCAGCCTACATTCAAAACATTATGCCTGCACGGGCTTTCAGTACCTTCTGGTGGGTTGGACGCGGCTTGCGGGACCAGGGCTCCCGCTTGTGACCCGTGCTGTGGTGTATGAGAAACATTTTTGTGGATAGTATTTGCTCGCGTGACAACGATTTGTTCTCACCCTGAAAGCTCGGGTTCTCAACATTTTCCTTTAATTTTTGCGGTTGCCACTTAAAACGGCGTGTAGACCAGTTAAGACCACTAATAAAACAATAAACTTTCAAATTACTTGCTTTCAAGTAAATATTAAAAACTGGTTGTGATATTATGACTGTACAAACCTTTCGATTGACAGGCAAGTCTAAACAGGATTTGATTGCTTGGGGATTATCAATGCTTTTCATCGTAGCCTGGCTTGGAGGAATGTGGGCTTGGGGTATGAAATATATTCTGTTTGGTGTTTTTAAGTAAAGTAGTTAACCTCAGGCAGCAAACACGTTAAATCTAATTTCGAACGTTTAAGGGGAAGCTAAAGGCTGGAACGCCCAATCTGGTTATTACTACGAAAACGTAAACAACACACAGCAACGATTTCTACCAGAACCATTTGGCTGCAACGACACTTCGATGCCAGGTATGCATAGCGACACATGTTTCAGTATCAGCTTGCAAAACCACATTGACCGCTGGTAGCTGTTGAACATGAGACCGTGGTGCATGGAAAGGAGATTACGTTTAGGAAAACCTACTGTCGTATTTTGCTGGAAGATTACGTTTAGGAAAACCTACTGTCGTTTTTTGCTGGAAGATTACGTTTAGGAAAACCTACTGTCGTTTTTTGCTGGAAGAGTTATATTTTTTCAGAAAAATCTAGCATAAAATAATGCGCAAAAAACGACTTTTGTATCATAATTATTTTTGTCGGGGTTGGTCATATCTAAAAGTGAAAATAATAGTCATCATCTTTTTCTTTTGCAATATTTCCTACAGTTCACATCGCAAATTAAAAAAAAAACTATAAACTCCTACATAAATAAAAATCATTATGATACAAAGTGTTGCAATTGTGTGGTTACAATTTGATTTTCTTTCTAGTAATATATATCAATAAATGGTTTCTTCTGAAGTGATTTTTTTTCCGTCAAACGTTAAGGGTCGCAGAAAAATTTCAGAAATCAAAAGGGGTCGCAGACTAACAAGTTTGGGAAGCCCTGACCTACACCACAACACTAAATGTACAAGCGCTTTATACAATTCGTATGTTTTTAATTCTTGTTACATAACATTGAATGCACACAGCGAGGGCTGGTGGTGAATGTACGGCAACATGGTACTTCTGGAAGCTTCCTCCTGACGAAATCACGACCCTGACACGAGCGATCGTGTGGCTTTTCTACTGCGGTCATCAGATATTTGTGTGGGCGCTTATCTACCGGGCCCAGCTGGTAATGACGTTCCGCAAAAAGGGGACCCCAAAATACGAGTGAGTTGAATTGGTCGGGAGCAGATAATTACGAAATAAATTAAAGTAAGAAAAAACACTTGGATTTGTAAAGGAAAAGCTACATTATATTCATTATTATACGTTCGTATCAGGCAACGCAAGAAAACTACGTTAACTTTGACTTTTGTAGTTTCACTGTTGCAAACTTCTTCATTCCATAGAAACGCTAATTTTATCCATCTTAAGGTAATATCAAGATTAATGACCATACGTGATTGCCGTGGGTTACGGAAGTATTGCACACTTCGAAAACTGTCGTTCACAATTAGACCCGTGTCCCGCCGTGATGGTTTTGCTCTCAGAAACTGTTTTCGTCAAATCGGTTTTGACATGTCCAGATATAAAAAATACTGTCCGCATTTTAATTATGTCGCTTATGAACTTCATTATGTTTTAGGTTAATTGTACTACCTAAGTACAAATTATATGCTATGTTGTTTCGATGACGTCTATTAGACAATTTGTTTATTTTTTTAAGCGGCACTAACTCACTATAACCTACTTGCAAGAAAAACTACTGCACTATTTTCTCATTCGTGGTCTAATTTTCTTGTGACGCAACCAACTGTTTTGTTGAGCGACTGTATTGACGTAAACCGCAAGAAATCCATCAAAATCCCCACCATATACCAGCCGTTTAAGTCTATTCCACCATTTTAAAGCACAAACCTGTGGAATGCGGTTGACATTAATCAATTTGCCCTTGAAATTTCCGAATTAGCAGTCGGCGCGTTTAAGTGGATTACGCAGCCACGCTACAATTTTACGCCAAATTTAATCCCATTTATCATCGCAAACAGGGGGGCTTACGCAGGCATGGACATTAAATGCAATGTTGCGTGGACGATACAAAAAACGTTCGACACCTGGCCCCCGACGGCGCGAAATCGCTGCGATTCGCTTCGTGTACATGTATCTCTATGGTTACCTGCAGTGACGTAAGCACGGTAATCGGAGCGACTTTTGTACATACCGTTGGCATTTTTAGAAACGAATCGTTCCGTGTTCCGCAACTGAACGAGTTGATTACAATTTGCCTACTAGTCGGTGTGAAAGAAACCTACTTAGAAATTAGCATCATTGTCCGCAGGCGATTTTTGTAAAAGGCAATAATTCTTTGAAATTTTAATTTGCATTTTACAGGTTTATGTGTTTAAATGTTACAATAAACCACAGTGTACAATAAATGCCCTACATTTGATTAAATATTTATTGCAGATGTTGTAATTGCAAAAAACAACTTCTCAAATTTACTATTGTGGCGTTTTAAGTTGGCAAAACGTTTTTTTTTTAAGTTGACAAAACGTTTTTTTATGTTGGCAAACGTTTGCGTTCTGTGGCGGCCTGTAGTGGTCGAAGGTTTAAGACAGATTTCCGATTCTCACGTAAAAATAGATTTTGCGACCAACGATGACAGATATTTCAGCGGTTGCTCATGGCAATCAAGCAAATCAACGTGATTCGGTAGCTACATGACGGCTTATTACCGCAACCGTGACGTGGCGTGAAATGCATTTTCCTTTTTTTTCGAGTGACTGATAAACTGGTCAAGTTTTTAGAAATGCCGCATTTCTGTTTTGAATCATCTTTCATCGAGGCGAAACCGATGTGGGAAAATTTTCCACTGCTAGGTCTTAAAGTACACTGCTTGCACAGTATGATTTTTGCGGTGGTGCGTGGTGAGGTTTTGGTTCCCATGCGACAAGCAAATAACTACCTTCCCTTAGTGTAAGTATATTACCCCGCAGTCTACTACATCCCTTTGTGTTGTTTCTTGCTCAGAGATGCACAATAGAGCTGGTGAAAATTATAAACATCGACATTTCAAATTGGACTATACCCATTATTACGCGGCCTGGGGACAAAGACCATTAACGGCAATGAGAAATTTTAAACAGCAATCGCTGTACAGCATTACATCAACTAAAATTAATTACTGAAACATCTAAGTATGGGTGCTATTTCAGACACACGCACAGACAGAGATTTTGCATATATAAGACGTTTCTCCTGGATATACAAAAAATGGTTTCAATTTCTTGGTACAGAACATATTTGACCATTTTAGTGAAATTAGGAACGGAAAATCTAATTTAATTTGCGGAACTACATTTTAAGAGAACTGGAATGGATTTGATTACATGTTTGGATTTAAATTATTCGCCCCACACTTTGGTTTTATTTAAACAAAACTCTATTATACCTGTAAGATTCCAGATCAAATTGCATGATGTGTAAACTGGCGACAACAACCGATTACTGATATACGTACGTACGTTTACCATTTCGGAACTAACTTGTAAAATTTTTTGTGTTTAGAACGAAACTTCGCTGGTTCAACTGGTCGCTTCTCATCGTTAACGCGATATTTCACGTTCTTCATCTGGTACAAACGCACTGGACATATGACGCAACCGCCCAGGACGTTGCCATATCCTCGTCACAGGTAAAATGCACACATTATATGATGTGGTCTTACCGGTTTCTAAGTACCTGTCGATGCCCAAACGAAAAAAAGTTAGAGCTTAAACAAGAAAAATTTCGGTTCAAAAACAATTCTGTTTTGGTTTTGCTACACATGCAGTCATAAGTTTTCAGTCTGATAAGTTAGGCAGTCTACTTTACATTGTATTTTTACCCTGTATAGTATGTAAGAAATGTTAAATGCTGCAAGATTTATCATTTGTAATTTTTGATGCTGATTTTAGGCATCCGTGATCATGATGATCTGTTTCATTCTGCTCATGGAATATAAGGACAGAGGTGTGATAATGATGTGGCCTAATCCAAGATCCGATGACAAGTTTGCCAAATACCTGCGACTAAACATGGCCCCAATTGAGCTTATTCGAAAGTAAGACTCCAGCAGATTTTTCGACGGCTGAGTCGAGTGTACAAAAACAAAAACAGTATTTTCAGTAATTACGTAAATGGGTATATTGTATACTGTGTTGGAGTACAACTCTACCGACATTTCAAAATTACGCGAAAAATGTTTGACCCAAAACTAAAGAAGGTCAACACGATGCGGGTACATTTTGCTCATAAATCGTTTCGAAAGCGCAGAGATTTCCAAGATCGTCTATCGCAGAAAACGCAGGCGACAACATACAGTGACTCTGGGTTTAATTTTTACACAAATTGTAGATTGTATTTTTAATTCAAAACGATAAATTTGACATGATAAACTACTTAGCGACATTTTTAAACCATTTTTGCTGCATGTTTTTTTGCAAACTTTCCTCACTGGTTGATTTTTGCGTTTGTGTTGCTCAGGTACCACGGCATAGCATTTTCGTGGGCGGTCATCTATACGTTTTGGTACCATCCGATGGAAAACACGTGGGGTCATGCATTTGGATTTTTCCACACAGCCATTGTTCTGCTTCAGGGAAGTCTCATCTACACCGACATGCATTTGAACAGGTTTGAAAATATAATAAACCCACGTTGCAAAGTATAGGTATACAGGCGCAAGATAAAATTTACATGTACTCGCACCGGCTTTGAGAGCGGTTTTACAAAAAATGTAGACCATCTAGAATTACCAAGGTCAGCTATTTTAGTCTTAAACGTGCGTAGCGGCGGTGGGTAAACTGGGACACTGTAGCGTATTTTGAAACGCACGACTTCATTCTCAAATGGAACTTCTTGGCAAGCATATTGTGCAGTCGACCATCTCAGTTTTTCGAAATCGGAGTGGGTTTCCGCACACTAAAGTGTAAAATTCTTTTAGTCAAGCAAAGTCGCATAGGTAAACGTTTAATCGGTCGTTAGTGACGTTGCAAATGACCCATTCTGCTGATTATAAGTCGAAATGTGCAATAATTTTTTTTCACACCGTTGTGTTTGTTTAACTCCGCCACTCACTGTGTTTGAAACACTTTGTTACTGGATATTCAGGTTGTTTTTCGGCAAGCCACGAGCAACGATTGCTTTGGGGTTTCTTTAAAGGGGGTAAATTAAGTCTTTCATATATTTGATAGCTGTTTTGTAAATGATTGCATTTCGTGTTCCGTGGGTATCAGCCTGTGGTATTCATTGACGACAACAACTGCTTTGTTTTTAGGTACTGGAGATTGCTCAACGAAGTTTGGGTTTTCGCTCACGGAACAGTGGTTGCGGTCCAGACAAGCGACCCAGTGGCTGCGGGAGGAAGTAGTGCCTGGCCAATATTTACCTTTGGCTTCGGTTTTGTAGTCGCATTTACTCAGGTAATCGCCGAAAATGTAAATCACTTGTATGCGAACCCGCAAAATATGCTGATGTGGTTATTTGATTCCCGAGGTACAATTTAGACTTGTCGACACGAACTTGAAAAATAGCCTAATTCAAAACATAACTGCCAGAGAACTTGTACATAGTGAATACATTGCAATGCAAACGATTCAACAATCACTGTTGTCAACATTATTGTATAATGACTAAGAAGCTTAAAACCGTGCGTCAAAAATTACTTTAATGTACATGTTCACTGTACACAAGCTCTCTGGCAGTTGTTTCAAATCAAGCTAAAATTAAAAACTTAAAAAAGGATGAGAAAACAAAATGACATAAACAAACACCGTTTGTCATCATGTCATGCTTTTCGGGCCTTTTGGGGGGTTAAAATAGCATTTCGCAGCTTTTTGGCAATGTTTGCAACAACGTTTTGGTGAAAATACTCTGGCCCGCTAAACAGATCCCTGCAAAATTTGTGATTCCACTGTGGTTTATGGGCATTGCCTGTGTGCTTTAGGGTTCAATGACTTTGTCGCCATTGTTTGCTGTGTCGAAACCCGTTTTTATCTTATCTCAAGTTTGCCATTTGGATCCGACAGAGCGTGTTGACTTTGTTTCTCGCCGTTTGGCTAACGCCCGATCCAGTTATGGCGTTTGTACACATTGTGTATATTGACCGCGGGTTGTACAGCCCATTGACCCCTTATAACAGGGGTCGACACGCGAGGTTTAAACACGGCACGCCAAGTGATTTACGAGTTCTTATTGTAATACATTTTTGGGCCAAGTTATGCCACCTCTTTGGTTTTTAACGTTAGGTTCAGTGCATCTACACCAACGAGCTACAGAGATCACGTGTAAATTACATTGTTTCAGATTTAACGCAGAAACATAAAGTAATGACGTCATTACCATGACACGCGAAGCTATTAAGATTTTGACACAATTTGTGAACTGGCACGCTGCGTTTTAATGATTGCAGTCAGACTGTACAATTTGTTTTTGTGTTTAGACGCATTTTAGGTTGTTCCGGATCTTTTCTAAACTGTACTTTTACATTTGCCCATGATGCACAGCAATCGTCAGATGTTTCATGTTTATTTACATGTTGCAAGTGGTGTTCAGAAATTGCTTGGCAAAACAAAAACCTTTCAACCACCCCTTAAATTTCATTTTTAAAATCGTGTGAAACTTAACTGGCTCTAAAGTTTTTATGAGCATAGTTTTAAAACTGTAAAACGGGATTTCAAATATTAGACGGAGCACTTTTACAACCTTATAAACTTTCACCTTTGTCGCGCTGCAGNATACATTTTTGGGCCAAGTTATGCCACCTCTTTGGTTTTTAACGTTAGGTTCAGTGCATCTACAGCAACGAGCTACAGAGATCACGTGTAAATTACATTTTTTTTAGATTTAACGCAGAAACATAAAGCGGTGACGTCATTACCATGGCACGCAAAGCCATTAAGATTTTGACATAATTTGTGAACTGGCACGCTGCGTTTTAATGATTGCAGTCAGACTGTACGATTTGTTTTTGTGTTTGGACGCATTTTGGGTTGTTCCGGATCTTTTCCGAACAGTACTTTAGTTTTAACTTTAACGTTTGCCTATGATGCACAGCAATCGTCAGATGTTTCATGTTTATTTACATTTTGCAGTCGGTCTGGAATTGCTTGGCAAAGCAATACAAAAACCTCTCAATCGCCCCTTAAATTTTATTTTCGAATTCGTGTGAAACTTAACTGGCACGAAGGTTTTATGAGCATAGTTTTAAAACTGTAAAACGTCACGGGATTTTAAATATTAGACGGAGCACTTTTACAACCTGATAAACCTTCACCTTTGCCGCGCTGCAGTTGAACAAATTTGGCAAACAACTTTCCGAACAACAGGCCCATTTTACTTTTTTGTTGTGTACTCTGAAATCAGGCAAACACTAGTAAGGTAAGCAAACGCTGCCAATGGGGAGTAAATCTCTTATCAGCCACATGCCTTCTTGTCAACGTCCTTGACTTGTTCAAACCTTCAAATGGCCTGTTAATAATCACACGTTACCTTTATGACCTTAAAGTAAAAATGAGGGTTTCATAAGATTTAATCCTAACACAGGCCTAAATTTTTTTAGTGTTGACTGAATAAAGTTGATGTGTTATAGCTTGGCAATTTTTTTTTTGTTATTAATTAATAATGATAATCAAGGGTAAATGAATATCTCAATTTAATAATCCTACATTATTTGCGAATCCTTAATCTTCAGGTGTACAGCTTGCCATTCTGGAAGAAGATCTCGCCGTATTTCCGCATCATACCGGTCCTCATTTACCTCACCATAGTACTGGCTTTGTGTGGGACGGTCGTGCAGGGCAAGGAACCGGGTCAAACCGGTTTCGGGCGGATGTACGAAATGTTCTTCATACCCGGCGAGGAGTACATGATGCTCTTCGCCTCCTGGCTCTTCATCTACATCCTTATCCAGGTTGAGTCCGCAATCTACGGCGACAAACCGGTTCCTATCCAGAACGAAGCCTCGGCAACGAAGCAAGCCTTTTACGTTGGCTTTGTTGTCTTGATCTACGCTGTTTTCATAGTTGGTTCCTACCTGACCCGGTACTTCACCTACAGCCTAATCGGTATGATGATCATCTTTGTGTTTATCTTCTCGCTCGGGGTCTGCGTGACGCTGCTGCTTTTCAAGCAACTCATGGGTCCCTTTCGCAAGATGGCGCAGGGATGCTCGGTGGCGGCTCTCAAGCCGAAAACCGACGAAAACGCCAACACAGGAACGGAGAACGCGGCCTATACTTGCGATAACTTGTAATTTTCTTGCCCTGATCACTATTAAAATTATATAAATTTGTTAGCAACCATCCACAATTCCAAGAATGCGCGATTAGTTTTGGGTCATAACTCATATTCCTAATTTACTAGACCAGCGATTGTGTACAAATTTCAGATATTTGCCAGGTCAGTTTTTAGCATGTTAAATAAACATTGTATAATTACCTCCATTTGTTTGTTTTCTCATGAATTGCTACTTGTTATATACAACTCAGAGATTTTGGAAATTTAGTCTGAGTGTAACATATCCCGACGTTTTTGTTAACATTTTTTATGTTGCTAAAGCTTCTCACTTCGGGTGCTATGCATACAGAGATTTCCTAAAAAACTTATGTTACATTTCCGTCGAAGCATAGTTTATGTGAATATGTGTGTTTGCAGCTCCCATGATATGTAGAAAATAAAATTGTTCACACGGCATTGGTACTATTTTGTACAAGGGCCTATGGAAGGCCCAGTTTGGTCTCGCGTGAGCAAAGTTGTATCAGAAAATCTTAACTTCTTTAATTGCATGTGATATGTTATCAGTGCAGGTTATATTACAGTTAATAGGTCGTGACAGAGATTAAAGCAAAAGTCGTCTGTAATATTTCTAGACAAGCCCCTAAAAATATTTCTGATCCTAAAAGCTTAGGGGAAGATCTAAAAGTGTATTTCAGTATCGGGTTATCGTGGATAAAAGCGACTTTGGGTTGTCGCTAAAATGTTCAGGGTTAGAGTCTAATCAACGGCCTTTGCTTATATTCTTCTACAGCTGTCTTTCTGGCAATAAATATGAAATATGATGTTTCATAAACTGTCGCCACTGACACAAATGCATTTGAATTGCGGCATACCATTGTGAAATTCTTGACCTAATACGTGGTTCGCATGGAAATTTAAGCTGCTGTAAACGAGTGTTGGTCGCTATGAAATGATCTTATATAAAATCAAGGTTTTGTAGCACACCCCGTTAGAATACGCGCCGTTGAATAGGGGATTTTCTGCCCGACTTTTGAGACCTTAGGCCTATTTACACCAAGACTGCAACAAACAAGATACAAAACTTCATCATTTAATACATTCGGGTCGCTAACGGTTACCTATCAGGTTTTTCGTAAATTACATTGTTTTGGTGGCAAAAAATGTCTTATATAAGATTGTGACGTCATTTTTACGTTATATAAGCGCTGCGCGTTAATCTTTAACTACAAATACGTGTTACGAAACCACTTTTTAAAATAGCGACTGGGCTGGAGAATTTGTCAAATAATTGTGTAAACAAGAATAGCATTACACAACTTCTGTAATCTTAGCGCTGTAGCCAATTGCAGCCGGTTTTTTTGGTCTAATTGCAGATGTCCTTCAATGTGCTTTCCTAATTTTTTTCGTGGACTTCACTCAAAACGTGTACTTTTTACACCTTAACTTTCGTGGCAAAAGTCGTGCTTNAGTGTATTTCAGTATCGGGTTATCGTGGATAGAATCGTCTTTGGGTCGTCGCTAAAATGTTCAGGGTTAGAGTCTAATCAACGGCCTTGGCTTATATTCTCCTAAAGCTGTCTTTTTTGGCAATAAATATGAAACATGATGTTTCATAAACTGTCGCCACTGACACAAATGCAATTGAATTGTCGCATACCATTGTGAAATTCTTGACCTAGTACGTGGTTCGCATGGAAATTTAAGCTGCTGTAAACGAGTGTTGGTCGCTATGAAATGATCTCATATAAAATCAAGGTTTTGTGGCACACCCCGTTAGAATACGCGCCGTTGAATAGTGGATTTTCTGCCCGACTTTTGAGACCTTAGGCCTATTTACACCATGACTGCAACAAACAAGATACAAAACTTCATCATTTAATACATTCGGGTCGCTAACGGTTACCTATTATGTTTTTCGTAAATTACATTGTTTTGGTGGCAAAAAATGTCTTATATAAGATTGTGACGTCACTCTTACGTTATATAAGCGCTGCGCGTTAATCGTTAACTACAAATACGTGTTACGAAACCACTTTTTAAAATAGCGACTGGGCTGGAGAATTTGTCAAATAATTGTGTAAACAAGAAAAGCATTACACAACTTCTGTAATCATAGCGCTGTAGCCAATTGCAGCCAGTTTTTTGTGCTTTCTTCATTTTTTTCGTGGACTTCATCCAAAACGTGTACTTTTTACACCTTAACTTTCCACCACAATCGAAGTGAATAAATTTCCAAATTAAGTCCACCAAATTAACCTGTAACTTTACTTTAGTGGCAAAAGTCGTGCTTCTGGGGCAGAGAAAAACCTTCACCAAAGTGTGCAAGTCAACAAAACTGCTGCTTTTTACAGCGCTAACGTGATGGGGTACACACCTCTGGCATTTATTGCCGTCATTGATGAACAAAAGGGAACTGCTGGTACGTTTTTCGGGTATTGTCCGTGTGTTGATTTCGGGCAAACAGCGACGACAAGGAATTTTGCAAAAAAAGTTGTAGGTCAGATTTTGAGGACCTAACCACACAGGCCGAGTTGATTTATTTTTACTCACTCGCCCCGTCTAGTGGATGATGGCCTATAAATGAACAGTGCTCCAAAAAAATGCGTGTTGAATAAATATTAACATAGCTAGTGCTTACGCCACATACAAACATTTTTTATGTTGCTAGTATTAAAAAACGTTTTTGTTTCATTTGCAACTAGACTAGATCACTGTTTTCCTTGTTGATGACTAATCGTTTTTTGACATACACCAAATCATACCTTTGAAAGTAACCGACATTTGGTCTTCAAATTGTACATTAAAGTAGGCTACTCCTGGAAAAAGTCCCTAAATTTTACATAAAGTTGGGATACTTGGCACCTCTAAAAAATTTTGGGCTGGCTTCGCTATTGACCCAGGGTCTTTCGCCACCCTCAAAGTGTGCGAATAAACTAAACTAACCTACTAAACCNCCCCCCCCCTGATAAAAAAAGCTGCTCTATTGATACCAACCAGGCTCGTTTATGTCTGTATATGGGTCAAGCGCCTCACAAGTAAAGTGTTTTTATCCAAAACCACCGCGTGGTGTAAAATTGCAAATAACGCAACCACCACATGTCACCAAAGAGCATTATTTTTCGGCAGTATCGGACCTACCTCAATCGTCAGACACTCGGGTACTTCGGGTTGCACATCGAATGAATCAACATACAAGTTGTTGTTCTGCTTTACTCGCACAGTTGTGGTGACGCGAATCACATTATCGTCGACAAGCTGGCTCCAGTACTCGTTCGAATCCAACGGGATATCTTCCTCGTAGGCTAAAAAACAGGGATCATGTGAAATTTCATGTCAGTTTGGTTTATTGGTAAGTAGCTCACTGCACAGTGATTTGGTTTGAAGGAAAAAATAGGCAAAGCTTGATATCAAAATTGTCCAAATATACAACTTGTGTGTGACATCATTTAACTGAATTGACTGTACGACATTAAAATATAATAATGATATCATTACCGACCTGCGTGGTAAATGCTTCGTTATGACACCAAATTTGTAGATCATATTTGTAGGTAAATTTGTAGATCATATTTGTATTTGTAGGTAATAAAAAATTAAATCTCATTTATTACGAACTCAGCTAAAACGTTGAAAATAATTATGCAGCCACGTGTATCCGCTGGGTTTGTAAGTCAATAATTTAAGAAACCTAACCCATTCCGGGGCCAATCTTCACTTCCTTTCGTACACGTTTCACCAGCGCTTTCCTCTCCTCGTTGTTCAGCATTGTGTGCATCACCGTCGTTACCAGGACGTCGCGGTTGTGGGTGGTTGTATTTTGGACCTATACCATACAAAGCTATGTTTATATCAATACGGTCACAAACGTAAAATGAATCCAGGTGCAAAAAGTAAATATTGCGTGTTTTGAAAAAAAATTTAAATTATTTTAAGGACGCGGAGTTTTTTTGTTGAAATAATTTATAGGCCCGGAGCCCAACAGTTTGTAGCAACAGTCTGTTCTGAAAGGGTTGCCGTGGTTTTTGTGTTCACTTGTCCGGAAATGCCTGCTTTCGCGAGATTAAAAAATATAGAAGCAGAAGGAAAGGTGGCAGACTGTGGGACAACGGCTGACTGAATAACAATAAAGCAACTTTTGTGAGGGCAAAAGACCATTGGGTTCGGGTTCAAAAACGGGCAAATTGTACTCGCCACGTTGTAAAACTGGTTGGAGAAAGGAATACAATTCATGGTCTTAAAAAGGAAAGTCCTAATAGGAAGATACACCAAGTACTTTTTCCTAATGATGACATGATGACATCAATGACTAGCCTCAAGCTTTAAAAGCCAACTTTTATTTGATTTGCTTACAAAGATTTAGATAACAGAACAAAATCGATCAAAAAATTCTTACGAAATACATTAAAATCCCAATTTAATTCGATTTACGAAGTTGTCGGTAAAAATGTTTTACCTGAACTTTAGTTGTCATAGTCTTCCCGATGATTGGATCGCCGACGGACGACAACTCGATTTTAATTGGACCTTCTTCTTGCAAAATAAAGTCCTCGTGATAGTCGGTTTTCCGCCCGTGAACATAAGCTCGGTCAAATGCCGCGCGTTCTTCTTTGCTTCCTACAAACAAAAACTATTTTTATTATACCAGAGAAATTGCAACCACCAATCTGTATGCAAAATGCGTTCATGTAAAAAAACGATACAGCAGCACTAAACAATCACTAAGCTGATATCTGCGCAACGACGTTGTTGGATTAATGAGGAGCTACAACTCGTTATGTCACGTGGGCTTACAATAGAGTTTGGGGAAAATATATGAGAAATAAGAAAACAATAAGAATTCGAATTGGGGAAACGTTGGTGGGACTAGCCGGGGAAGGGTCCTAACGCAGTCAAAAATGATGAGTCTATACACTTTTCATAGGTTAGTATAGTTTGAGCAATCGTTGCAAACCGTTTTGAATTCGTTTACAACGCAATTCGTCTTTGCTGCGGGAAAGTTACATATCCGTATATTTAGTAATTTTAAGTAAATGAACACATTAAAAAAATTGTTTTGTTTCGAGTGTGACAGGATCGTAACTTGGCTGTAAGGGGTTTGGGGTCAAACTAAAACAAAAAACGTTCGAATCGTCTACAAATTTTGACTGTAATACCCATCATTGCGGACTAAATGTTAGAGGCTGTAAAGACAAAACCTAATGGACGACCAGATGCCCGGCGGGTCAGTCGTGATGATGCAAAACCAGTAATTTGATGCAAACGATTTCATTGCAATGACCAGGTCTGTCTGTAAATACATAGGACACAAATTAGTGGTCGTACCTTCGTTAAACTTGTAATTGCTTGTCAAGTCCTCGCGTTCGTCACGTCCGACCGCTTTGGTGCTGATGAACTTTCCGATCTTACGAGTGTCTCTCCGAATTAAACCCGTGACTTCACCATCGTTGTCAACTGACCACGACAGAACATCTGCATTCACCTGTGAGTGGGATAGATTAAACCGCCACAATAATTGCAGTTAGAAACCACAAGGGCTGGTGCAGCTTAATCGCCCAAACCTTTGTTAAATTGAAACCTTTATTAATAAGAAAGTGAAACTTTATTAAAACGTACAGTTGTATAACTTAGGAAGTTTGCTTTTGAGGCCACAGTCAAGTTTAATGAAAGAAGACAAATTTGCACCACATATCTGCCCTACGCCCAATACGTACATAATAGCTTAAGCCTAAGGTGTTTACAAAGGGCGAGCGCTCAAAAATGACGCAACCATTTTTTGAGTAAATTCCTAATTTATTTTAATGATTTATATTCCCATTGTGTGTAACATAAGATTAAAAAAGCCGAGTGAAAAACTGTAACTTGACCTTTTACTAAAAATTTAACATCACTAAACACGTTGTTTAAGTATAAAAACGTTGTTATACATCCCTCAACATCGCCTATGCCCCTAAAACGCGGTTTAACCTTGGATTTTTATACTTGAAGTGCAACTTACCTCGCTAAACAAAAAGGTCGTGTCTGATCCAACGTAGATCTCGCCGTTTTTAATAGCTTTCACCGGTGCAGGACCGCACTGCATAACCCCCGCACTCATTTCCTGCGGGGTTGAGTCCACCGCTTGCCAGCCATCGTATCCTGAAAACAAATATTGTTGCTTCGTAGTCTATTACGAACAACTGCTCTCGTTTAACTAATATGCTCCGTTTCACAGAAATCACCACGAATCTTTGACAAGCTGTATGTAGGCAACAAAAGGCTTAAATAATAAAATTAAACACAAATTAAATTGCAAGTCACAGCATCAAACAAAAGTCAAGTTCAGCAGAACAAAAATAATGTGCACCGCTACTGCCCATATCAGGGGGGCGGCAACGTTTTCGAACGCAGTGTGGTAGTTTACAAATTATGTCAAAATGTTAATGACTTCGCGTGCCATGTTGATGACGTCACTGCTTTATTTTATTCTGCGTTAAATCTGTAAAATTTTGTTTGCACTTGCTCTTTGCAGCCCGTTGCTGCAGTTGCACTCTACTTAAAGTTAAAAATCGAAGAGGTCGCGAATTTGGCTCAAAAATGTACCAGAGGACAAACTCGTACATGACTTGGCGTGCCGTGACCACTCAGGGGTTGCCAGCACTTGGCCCACATGGTAACACCCGGTGACTCTTNGCAGCCCGTTGCTGCAGTTGCACTCTACTTAAAGTTAAAAATCGAAGAGGTCGCTTAATTTGGCTCAAAAATGTACCAGAGGATAAACTCGTACATGACTTGGCGTGCCGTGACTACTCAGGGGTTGCCAGCACTTGGCCCACACAGTAAAAAAACAGTGGCTCTTATACCGTTGATAAGATCGGGTCGCCGAAAGAAAGCTTCATTCCAGACATGGAAGTTCCAAACGGAGTCCCCAATATTTCGCAAGTCAACCCTCTCTCCATCCTCATTGTAGAAACGATCAATTGTTGCATTGAACTCTGTGTCATGGGCAGAACTAAAATTTGTCACCGACCTGGCGGGGATTCCCAAAGCTCGAAGAACTGAAAAAATAACAAATTCTAAGCCTTCGGCTGAAATTTTGAAACATAAGCAAGTGGTTACAAACGCGTGTGTTAAATTTAGTGGCATTGGTTGTTCTTATCAAGGCTTGGAACGAAAACTTGTGACGGGAACACCGCGAAAAGCTGACTGCTTGTCGCAGATGTTTTACCCTTTCTCATGAATTTGTAACTATTATTAAAAAATATGCTAAATTTATGAGAGTATGAGCTTTTAAAGGAACTCGATTCGGCATTGGAGCGCACAGCTCCATGTTGCAGATAAATTAGTTTAAAGCCAAAACTGGCTCGTGAACTTGGTAATATTTCCGTTCACTGCTTGATCAGAATGCAGCGCCGCTCTGATTAGCATTACTATGTGACGTTGTCGTGTATTTGCGTGCTGTGTTGTGATTGGCTAATTGTTCAGCCTCAACTTGTATCTAATCATGCACACTTTTAAACTATTACTCCTCGTTTCGCGCCAAAAAAAACTGAAAATTAATTTTTTATGTTATTAAGTCATAAACACCAGAAATGTACAGTGGATACTTTCACTAGAGTTTGGATTGGCGAATTCTCTGATTATGGTAACGTTTAAATTTGCCAAAAATAAAATGTTATACTTCTTATCAATGTTACAGTATTACTGCGACACACCTAAAATCATCTCGTGGCATATCAGTGGGTGGCGGCACATCGGTTGCGGAGCACTGTTCCAGACGTGAACGCTCGCAAGAGCGCTTTAAACCGCTAACGTCCAAACATGCGGATATAAAATGCACCGATGCTGTAAGTCCCCACAACAGCTGTAGCCAAGTCTTTGCTTTGCATGGGGTAACGCAAACTTCCCTTAGGGTAACCTATCTTTGTTTAAGATCTTTATTTAAACTCGAATGCATAGTCTTGTTGTCTCGGTTTCTATTTGATAAAGGTGTCAAACAAACATCTGCGCAAAAACACCTTTTTTGACAACTTCGAGATTCTATCCAGGCAAGCTTAGGAGCTTTGAAGACTGGAGGTGTGCAAAAGTCACGCGCTATCAAGGGCAGTCACGTATACTCACATATAGCACGTGTCGACCTTAATCTAATTGGTCAAGGCCTTATATCAAGAACAGTTAAATGCCAAACCTCACCCGGGTATCAGTTAAGACTCAAAAGCGTATACCACACATATGTTTATTATATTTGCTCTTGCAACCTAAGTTTAGTTTTTTGTGGGGTTAACATCTCAACCCAATAAAATTATGAGGGAACGCCAATTACGTTTTCTGTTTATATGTTTTAAATGTAAACACCACTCCTCGTTTACTAATTGCCTACCAGTGGTAAGAACACCAGAGAAGACCCAGCATTGACCGAATTGCACCGGAACACCAGTTTCACCCCACTTCCTCAGTATTTTGACACTGCCTTGCCAAGAAGTCGGTTTTGTTCCTCCTTCGTAGTTACCTGTCCAGTTGCCTTCCAAAACACCATTGTTGTCGCAACTGTTCACCTAAAAAATAATTTGAAACAATTTTCAGGTGTGTACTGTTTTTAACAGAAAAGATATCAAAGCTTGTTGTGTGCGTTGCGCTTACCATGGCTGAAAGAATTCTGCTGCATTGCGCCGGCGAGGATCTCTTCTTCAAGCTCTTCACTGGGTTTTGCTTCGCTTTCTCACCTCCACGGAGAAGTTTGAGGGCCACGTCGAGAATGCCCTCCTCAAACTGACCGAATATCCAGTCACGTGCTCTTCTGACATGTGGCGAAGCAACAAATATCAACCCGGTGTCGTTCAACACGANATGTATTTGACTGATTTCATTATAGTTTTCATTCTGTTGCATTTCAACAGACTTTTGTTGCAATTGTTGGTGTTATGATTGTGTAACTGGGGTTTGATAAAAAGTTTGGGGAGATAGCAGGGAGTCGGTGTGATTGAAAGCTTAAACGTCGCAGATTTCGACACATTAACTAAGATTTAGGCCTTAAATTAGTTCCTTGTTTTTTTGCAATGTTTTTTAACTATAGTTAGGTAACTATACCAGCTTTGCTGCATGTGGAATGCAACACAATAATTAAATTAAAAATGAGTTAAATTAGTTTGAATGCAAGCATTACTAACATCTCCCAATGCAATAATAGTTGTCTCCATAGTGGTTAGTGCAAACACCTTGTAGATATGGGGTTCTGGGTTCTAATTTCAACCATGTATCTTATATTTCTCAATGAAAAGTAAGAGTGAAAATAGTGAATGACATTGCTCTGACCCAGGGAAACATGATGGGTTAATGAAAATTAGTTACCGACTTAAAATTTACAGAACTATAAAGAAGCAAAAAGCTTGACAGCAGACACATTAAAAACATAACGCACTCTAGCATGCCCACCTTCCAATGATAAAAATAAAAGAAACAAACCAATCAGTTAATAGGAACACACAATATGTCTAAGCCGTAAAGCTTACGAACTTTAAAATAGAGGGTTTTTCAACTTGTCATACCTTTTGTGAACAGCCTCCAAATGCATTGTGTGAATAAACATTATTTTTGTTGTTTTGGACTGATAAACAAAAGTTGACAAAAGGTGCATGATTTGGTAAAATTGAGATCTTTCCAAATCAGCTTCATCATAATACCTGTTAAAGTTTGTTAAGTATACTGTATAATTTGAGAGCATACTGTTTGACAACTGTGTACTTTGGACTGACCACTTTAACCAGTTGAGAATATGATACAAGTCTTCCTCCTCAATTCCACCAGGCATACATGAAATTATACACAATGTTGTAGAAATAAGAAAAGTGTCACCAACATAATCCTCAACTGTCTCAAGCCAGTATTGCAACATACTGCTAACGTCACCGGGTAGAGTTTGAAGTAGTAAGTCAAGATTCGAGAATTCGCCAAATAACCTTAAAACA